>PVLD010005247.1:0-114598 GCA_004027595.1 Dinomys branickii
ATCAACAGTCTGACTAAATTTGCATGTCTGTATATGGGTCCATACATCTACAATTCGAAGATATCAATGGATAAAGCAACAACTGCTGTTGAGACCATGTCACCTTGTCTATAGATTAGTTGTGATTGTACTATTTTCTATGATAATGGGTATCTGTTTGTCAATATGTTTTTGTACTTTTATGTTTCTAAAATAAAAAGAAAAATAAAAAATAAAAAAAAAGAAAGATAAGCTCAATACTTTTATAGGTAAATAGATACAACAAGAGTCCACGCTCATAAGTGAAATAATAAGACTCACTTGTGTAGACACTGTATGTTTCCCTAGTACAAGGACCTGAAAGAGTAAAAATCTAAAAAGTACAGTAGATATTGTGAAAGGGAAAGAAGCTGCTCAAAAGGAAAGAAAACTCGGATGAGGGAGAAGAGAAAAAAGGAAAGAAGGGAAAATATGTATATATATATATATATATACATACATATATGTATATATACATATACACTCATACAACATAGGTAAAGTAATTTTGCTACTAATTTCTATTGCTTTTTTGAAAGAAACAGTTGATATGTAATTGTTTGATCATTCTTACATGCCTATATTTGTTTATCTGAGTAACTAATGTGAAGATAACAGTATGCAATACAACCATTGTTAATTTATTACCTTGCCTGAAATTCTGTTTTATTTTTATTGTTTTTAGGTGTTTTGCTTATGTCTGTGTTTGTTAATATGTTTTGGTTCTTTTATCTTAGAATAAAAATAAATCTAAATAAAAAATATATGTGTACATACAAGATAGCTAAGTTTACTGCTGATGTGTGTTGTTTTATTGAAAGGAATAGTTAACGCACGATTTTCTTCTCTTTTCACCAATTTTACATGCTTATATCTGGTAATCAAAACAATTAATTTGAAAACAACAATATGCAATATAACAACCATTGCTGAATTCCTACCACTTTGTTTAACAAAGCTCTGTATGGTTTCTAATGTTTTTTATTAATTGTTATTGTCTTTAATTATTTGATCAGTCTTGCATCGTTACATCTGGTAATCTAGCAACTGTGTTGAAGATAACAATATGTAACATAACAGCCATTTTTAATTCTTATCATCTTGTTTTGGACTCCTGTACTGTTTTTATTGTTTTGTTTTTCTCTCCACTGTTATTATTTTGTTACTGTTTTTTCTTTCTCTTTAAAATAAAAAATACGACAAAACCAAATTATGAATTAATTAATTAAATCAAACACACCTTAACTATGAGAATAGAAAATGGCTGTTCGCCATCAGGAGAGTAGTGATCTCCAGGGAGGACAAGGAGAGTAGTAATCAAATAGTTACGAAGGACTTTTAGAGGATGGGCAGTGTTCCATTTCTTGATACATTTACTAGATGTACACGTGTTTAACGTGTAACAATTTGTTGTGCTGTGAGTGTATATGTATGCACTAGATGTGTTTATTTCACAATTTAAACAGTTACACACACAATCTCATTAAGGTATTCTGACATTAAATCATTGATGGCATAAAAAATAAGTAAAGTACTACATAAATGTTTATTGTGCTGTATTGTCCATATCTTAAACAATACAAACAAATGTATCAATAATAATATCTGATCTGTCAAAACCATTATGCTAGAATCAACTTACATAAAATAGTCAAGAATTTTCCAATGTTCAGTGAAAGGAGAATTAAAAAGTTTACTTGTCCTAACAAATATTAGAGCATATGTTAAGCCGGGCATAGTGGCACATGCCTGTAATCCTAGCACTTGGGAGGCTGAGGTAGGAGGATTGTTACAAGTTTCAGATCAGCCTGGGCTACAAGGTGAGCTCAAGGCCAGCCTGAACTGCATAGTTAGACCTTGTCTCAAAAAGACAAAAAATAAATAAACAAACAAATAAATAAAGCATATGTTAATAATAATGCTGTTTTATCATTCCAAGAATATGATGAATAGATTCACTATACACATACACATTTAATTACATTTTATTTTATCAAAATAAATTAGCATTTCAGATTTGTTGAAAAACAAATTTGTTAAAAAATAGAATATGCATGACTTGATGTTATTTTTATTTCAGCAATAAATGCCTTGTTACCTGACTCTCCGCCTCCTATGCTTTCCCTGCTGCTGTTTCATCGCTTTGCTCTCATGGTGCTCTCACGAGAGTAATTATACTCCAACTGGTTAGAAAGACTCTCGTAAAATTAGTCATCCTTCTATCTCACACTGCTTTTTCCAAACAGGATCTTTGAGTAAAATGTTTCCAGCCAAGTGCTATGTTTTGAAGTTGTTCTGTTTAGTATCTTAATTATGTTATTTTCAATTAGTACTTTCCCAACATTTCAAAAACACCATTATTTCATTTGCAAATGTAGAATCACCAGTGTTTTGGTTGGACTGCTTTATACAATGATATTGGTAAAATTAGATAAACATGTAGTAAATAATATTTACCCTCCAAAATTCATATACAATGGAAATCAAAGCCAGAAGAATCAAAGAGAGATATTGTTAAAATAAATGCATAAATGTTGTATGAGAAAATAAAGGTGAACATATATATTTCCTTGAAAGGAAAATAGAATCTTTTAGAAATATGTGTAAACAAAGCTTTTATAAAAGGTTTTATTGAGATATATTTCATATACTATACACTTGTTTTTAGTATATACTCATTGTTGAGCAACTATCACTAAAATCAACTTCAGAATGTTTCCATCATCCCAGTATAAGTTCTGCACACTTTACCTGACACTCTCCTGTCTCTCTATTTGCCCTTGATCCCTCACCCTAAGCAATTACTAATCTGTTTTCTGTCTCTGTACATTTTCTGAATGCTTTATATGAATAGGATCATGTAAGATGGGATCTTTTGAGCAGTTTATGTTAGCATAAAAGTCAAAGTTCATCTACACTGCATCATGTGTCACTGATTTATGGCAAACAATTTCAGTTTTATAAATATTGCACATTTTGGTTACTGTTGACAATTTGATGAATATTTGTGATTTTTATGTTTGGCCTATTGTGACTAAGAGTACTAGGGCCATTCCTTTACAAATTTCATTTCACTTACTGTACTTTTCAACTCTAGAAATTTCACTTGGTTCTGTTATAAAGAATTGTTTTCATTCTACACACTTTCCTTTGTCTTTACGTGTCTCAAGTATTTTTGCTGAAAACCGCACTTTAGATAATATTGTTGCAGCTCAGAGGGCCTCAGTCCTCGGTGTTTATGCTGATCTGTGTAATCACTTTTCTCTCACAGAGCAACACCTTTGATTTTGCTCCTCAGTAGGTGCAGCCAGCACTGCCCTTGTCCTTGGATGACAGTGGTTGTGGGTGGGGCTCTTCCATTCTTTTTTTCTGAGATCACACCCACTAAAGCTCCACTAATTGCCAACTGATCTATCTGTTATTTCTAATAAGGCCTTGATGCATAAATCACCCCCTACATTAAGTCTGATAAAATTAAATGGGATTCCTTCAGAAGGTGATTTTGAAATCATTGTCTGAGTTTTGCTTTGACCCAATGAACATGCTTAGTCCTCTTCTTCCCTGGCTTTCTTTGGTAAGAATACTGCTCTGTGGTTTAGTTTATATCTGTCATGAAGTTACTGTCCCCTTGCTAATTGCTTTCCTCCAATACCTCCACTGTTTTTGAAGGTGCCCTTAGAAATGAACGTCCATCATTCTGTATTTCAAGGAAAGTTATATGTATATGTGTGCATGTATGTATGAGGTCTCCCTTTCCTCATATACAAAATCTCTGAGTATGACTTTTAGAGTTGGCTGGGGGAAAGTGAAGTGTGATTGAAAACTACAGTGAACATAATTTTAAAAAGTATTACATTACAATACACACTGCCACTAATCCCTGTCAAAATACTTTCCCTTGCTTTGAATGCACTTATCCCCAAGCCCTTGCCACTCTCTGAAGTAGCTTTGGAAGGCTTTTCCTTTTCAGAAGTCTTTGTAAGATGCTTAATACATAGATGTGGTATAGATATGGAGAACGCTGCTGCCAAGTACCGTGCACCAGTGTGCTAGGCTTGGGAATTCAGGGTGACATTCCTTCACCCATCTCATTCACTGGAGCTATTACTATGCACTTCTGGCTCTTCCCCAAGGTGAAAATAGCCAAAGATAAACACTCTGAATTGGTTCAGGACATCCAGGCTGCCACAACAGTGCCACTAAAGGTGCAGGACAGGACTTCCCGACCTACTTCAGAAAGTGGCAGCACGACGGGAGGGGAGGGCATTTTGAGGGGATTATGGTGATATGTCTTTCCCTGTAATAATTTTTAAAAGTTTGAACATTCGCAATATATTTTTATCATACCATGTCTGTTTTCTCTGAGAGAGACCCTTTATTCATGAGTGTTGCCAGTCTGGGCAGTAGCCTCTGCTCCTCTCAGCTTATAGCTCTGGCCTTGAAATTTCTACCTTAGCAATGACCTGTGGTGGAGGCAACTGCAGCCCGAGTATTTTTATTTAATTATTTATTTATTTTTGGTAC
This sequence comes from Dinomys branickii, assembly GCA_004027595.1. NCBI lineage: Eukaryota > Metazoa > Chordata > Mammalia > Rodentia > Dinomyidae > Dinomys > Dinomys branickii. Next base: position 4,543 of record PVLD010005247.1, read on the forward strand.
CAGGAATCAAATTCAGGACCTTGCACTTGCCAGGAAGGTGCTTGTGCCACTGAGCTGTATCCCCAGCCCAGCCCCAGCATTTTTAGACCACTGTGCCAGAGGCCTCTTTTTAGAAAAGACACCAACCAGCTCTTTGTTAACCAATTTTCACAGGCTTTTGTTACTTTATTTCAACTAAGATTTTAACTTAATCCTGCCATTGCAATATCACTGTATTTGCGCTAAGTTCATCTTTCATTCAAAAGGATTTGAAACTGTAAGGACACAGGTGGGACTTACTGATCTTGAAGTTTAAATGATTTTTTAAAATATGTCTCCTATGTGTGTGGTGGCACATTCCTATAACTCCAGCATTTTGGGGGAACCTGAGGCAGGAGGATCACAAGTTTAGTCAAGCCTGGGCAACTTAGTCATTTAGTGACACACTATCTCAAAAAAAAATTTTAAAAGAGTAGAAATAAAGCTAGGAAGACTCCGGGTTCAACTACCAGAACTGGGAAAAAAAGTCTCATATGTTGTTACATGTGCAGAATTTAACCTTACATAGCTTTTCATCATAATTTGGTACTTTATTTTGAAGAGATTAGTAATGAGGCTGTCTTGGTTACTTTTCTTTTGCTGCTGAGACAAAATACCCAACACCCAAAACGAAGGAAGGAAAGGTTTATTTAGTTTACAGTTTGTGGAGGTTTCAGCCCATACTTGGCTGCTTCAGAGGCAGAGTGGCACATGGCAGAGGGCAAACTTCATGGCAGCAGAGTACAGCAAAAAGAACCAAAGCAAAAAGGAGAAACAGCTGAAAGCAGCCTCTTTTCTTCCCTTACATTGTAAACAGCCTAACCCCACCCAGGGGCCGTGTAGCTCTCCCACAATCTCCATGCCTTCTTTTTCCACAGGCTCAGGATGTATACAAAGTAAACACTCTGGCTTCCTGCTGAATCACTCAGTTAAACCTCCAGATTCCCCAAGTTGACACAATGTATCAACCAAAACAGAGGCTTGGAGCCTTCCCCTGTCTCCAATTGTTGAAAGTCTTGAACCTAATAGCTTAGAGTGAGTAAAATTGATGCAATATTGCCTCATGCTAGTATTTCAAATTCTAGGAGTTTATTCCAAGGCAATAATTAAGGATATGTGTAAAATTTAACTTTACTATGTTTAACAAATAGTTGTTTATCATAGCAGAAGAAAATTTAAATGTTCATTGGTGAAGAATTGAGTAATTTGTACCATATTCTAAAGTAGAATATTAAGCAGTTTTTTAAAATTAGAGAATAGGAAACTAGTGATAAGCAAAACTTAGAATACTTTGAATGTCAAGAAAATTATACTAAAAGAGTATATACAAAATGAAAATATTGAGAGAATATATAATTATGCACTGCGGCTGATGTCAGTTATTTAGGTTAAAACTGAAAGACATAGGATTTGATATATTTTCTATTTTTTGTAATGTTTTATTTTCCCAATATTAGGGTTTTAAAATGAGGATTATATGAACTATTTGCTTCAAAATGATGGCATTTGAGTTAAAATGTGTACACACTAGTCCCCCTCTGGATTTGTCAAACCGGAATATCAGCTATCCATTATCATACAGCAAATTACCACTGAGCATGAGGACTTAAAACGGGAAAGGTCAATTCCTCAACTTTTTTGTTCAGTTGGGATCTATGTAGATCCTGGTCAGTGTTCACTGAGACACTTCTGGCTAAGGCTTGCTGACTTCTGAAGTGAAATTCTACCTTTTTGCCAGTGACCCAGTCATCCTCTGACTTTGCTGGGACTGAAGAACCTGTTTCCAAGCTCACTCACATTATTGGTAAGCCTCATAAAATCTGCTTCTAAACTGTACAGGATGTTGGTGGGTCTTGATTGCATGCAATGCGTGCCTCTCCAATAGGATGCCTAAGCATCTTCGCAGACTAGCTAGTGATTAGAGACAGTCAGAAAGCATCAAAAGGAAGCAACGGTTTTTGTATTGCCTGATCTTGGAAGTGACATGCATCATTTCACTGAGTCTATAATAATGAATCAATAAATCCAGCCAACGTTTAAAGGGAAGGAAATAAACAAGGGCATGAATACCAGAAACATGGCTCACTCAAGGCTCTCCTTACAATCCTTTGAATTTTTAACAACATCCTGAATATATCTGAATATATTTACTTTCAGAGAGCCATTAATTGAGCAAAGCTTTTCTTCATTTTTTATCTCAGAATATAGTGTTTTGGGGGCCACAAAGTTCAGTTTTCTTAATGCCTAAGAACACATACGTTTTACCTCACTAACTCATGTTTTCTTTTTCCTTAGTTTTATGTTAGCTATTAAAAGTAACCAATTTGTGAACAAGTGGATGAATTAAACTGCTGAATCACAAGTATCACCAAAATTCACCTCGCAAACAAACAAAAAGCAACTGTGAGGTATAATAAACAGAAAAATCCTATGTGGTTGTGGTACACAACTTATTGCAGAAATTTAGCAGAAGACAGCACAAAATATGCATTTTTCTCACAATAATGTATTTTTTAAATGATTGTTTATAAATTAAGTATCTGTAAATTGAATCACAGACCATATGGATTGATGTGACTAGCCATGAAAAGGCACTATTTAGTTTAATCGGTCCTTATTACTTGCAGATTCCATATTTTCAAGCTTGCTCATTTGCTAAAATTTACTTGTAACCCCAGTGGTAGTACTCAAGGCACTCACATAGGCATAGACAGGTACCTGTAGATATACAAAGAATGGTTAAAGTTTTTATTCTCCTACTGCACATGCTCCCAGCTAAGGTGAAACCAGGTGATGCTCTGCCTTCTTGTTTCAGTTCTCATACTCTCAAGAAATCTGTTTGCAGCATATTTAGTACCGCATTTTTTGAATTGTGATTCTGTCTTGGCAATTTGCTGTTTAAAATGACCCTAAGAGTGTGCTGGGGTGCTATTTAGTGTTCTTAAGCACAAAAAGGCTGTGATGCACCTTAAAGAGAAAATGTGTGTTAAATAAGTTTTGTCAGACAAGGATTACAGTGCAATTGGCCATGAGTTCAATACTCATGAATAGTGTGTGTGTGTGTGTGTGTGTGTGTGTGTGTGTGTGTGTCCATATTTAGATGCCTATCAACAGTAAACATAAAGCCAAGTTATGTGTTGACTGGTTGACAGAAATCTTGTCATCATAGGTGATTAAGACTCTCACCCACTGCTTTCTACAGGAATAATTCAAAACTTGCCGCTATTTTAAAAAACATAAGTACTGAGAACAAGTAGGATCAAATGTAGATACTTCTGCAAAGTAAACATTTCTAGAACTTTTTTTGAATAAAGAATGCTTTCCTTATCTAAAGAATCTCATAACATTTGGAAGAACTTGGAGAGGAGAAGAGGTGATTGATTCTTAATTTCACCTTATTGTGCTTGAATTCAGTGGGGCTTTCATAGCCATGTTTATAAGGGAATCTTGGCTGGCATGTGAGGTCTCTAGTTTACTTTTCCTGTCTGTCAGCCTGTGTCACAACCTTCAGGGCAATTAACTGCGCTTTTGTGTGCTGATTATCATTATCCCACTATGAGGCCATTATTTTATTCCTGTGTCCTTAGTTTGACGCTCAAGTGCCAATCAGTCTTCTAAAACAATTGCATAGGAGGGAGCTTTAGAAGACTGGTCAGAAACTCCTTACCTGAGTTGTGTTATAAATTATTCTGTTTTTAAATTCAACATAAAGCTGCTTTAGACATAATTCTTTATTAAAAAATCTCTGCTTTATCCATTTGGTAGAAGTGAATTTGAGCTTATGCTTTAGAAATAAGAACGGGGTGCAAGTTGTGCTTTATGCCTGAATATCTGTTCAGGCACCTAATGTTTTTAAAAGCTGATTATACATCCGTATCATTTTTAACCTGAGTCACTGCTGCCATTGGATTGTTTTATTTACATCATTTAGAACAATGAGGGGGGGATTCATACAATTATTTTCACCCCATTGGATGCCAGGTGTAAGGAGACAATTAAGTCAGATGTAGTCAGAATTAAAATATTTATTTTCTCTCTTTATTTTTCTCTTCTTTTATTATATCCATCCCCACCAAATCCCTAGGATGTGTGGAGAAGAAATTACAAGGGTAGGGTAGGGACAGAGATATGCCCTTTCTGGAGTTTTCAAAACTGTTGCATGCTAAGTGAAATCTGCTAATATATTCCATCCATGTCTCTGAAAAGTCAAAAGCATTTTCAGAGTTGATTTCCCTTAAGAGTTATTAGACCTCATTCAGATTGGTTTAATGAGTGCAAGAGGTGACTTTGTGTCCAAATAGATACTCCCAAATTAAGAGACCTGGAGGCAAAACTTCATGTATGTATGTACATAGTCATTTGGGTGGGTGTAGTGAGGGGCTTTGCAACTCTCTGCTGAGGTGCTATTCAGGCTAAATGGGCAGGAGAAAATTTCCAATGCTTTATAATGATGATTATTTGCAAATTACATGAGCACCAGCAATTCATTCATGCCCTGAAACAGAGCTGGGTCTCAGTACAGTGGTACTGAACTTGCTGTTGGCGGTGTTAATTGATTCATTTGGAGCATTTCTCCCCCAGAGAATCCCAATCACAGGTTCTCTGAGCAAGGAACTGACACCCAGCTGGGTCCGGATATGCAGGGACACATGTGTGAGGATGCTGTCTTCAAAATAAACCATTTCCATCTCCTGGCAGGGCCTAAATCTCTTAGGAACATTCCCCAATCCTGAGAGCTTCAGTGAAAGGCTTGGTTTCTTGGCAGAGGTGGCAGCTGAGCGTGGCTTCTTTCCTGCAGGATGGAAAAAAGGGACTGGATCATTGGTTACATTTTAAACTAGACACTTATTCTGCAGGAACTATTGGGGGAATGCTGATCAGCCTTGGCATTATCAGCGAGTGCATGCTGGTGAAAGGAAAAACACTTTGCAATTTAAGGTTTAACTGATATCCACATAACATAATTCAAATCTGTTTCTTAACATGCACAATGCCTGTTTTTCTAACTGGATGGCCAGCAGTGGAGATGATTTTAAGTCTTGTTTGGATTGTTTCCCTAAGCCTAGACAGGGAGTAAAATAAAAACAGAAGTAAAAGATTTATATTTGAAATTTAGAAACATGGTTAAAGGAATTTGCTAAAAACCTCCAGAAAATTTTCAAAATTGCTTCAATTTGTAGTTCCATTCTAACAGTGGGAGAGTCTTTTCTTTGTTGTTTTGGAATTTTGTGTAGAGTCTAACACACTTTTCCCCTGAATGTAAGAGCAGCCATATATACAAAGGAATATTTTCCAGACAGAATTTGTAGTTAGGCATTTTTATATTATACATACTTTTACTCAAAGTGTATTTATGTACACTTACATTTAATGGGCTAGTTGCAGAAAAATAACCCAAACACATAACGGTGCAAGGAGTAAATGTCACGGGTCAGGCAAGAGTGCAAAAGCCTTCAAAGTGAGTGGAAAGCATTCATCCAAAGTAATTTACCATGGAAAACTCCCAGGTCACCAAACTTTTGTTTTTGCAAAAGTAAAAGTGCTTCTATTAGACAAACACACAAATTGAAGGAAGAGGAGCTTAACAAAATCTCCTAAAGTTTGAGTAATTGGAAAATTTGGGTGCGGAGAGAACTTTTTCTCTTCAGTATTAATCTCAGTAATCATGAAAAATGTGGAATTTCAAATGGTGAAAATGTTGACCACAAACATAGCTATCACCACTCAGGATGTGTTCATTTTTCAGAAATTAATGACGTTTAAAATACAGAAAATAAATCATCAAACCAGCACCGTAAGCTAAGGAAGCTGCTGTGTATATTTGTAGGAGTTGAGTGTGCTTGCTTACTACAGTAGTTTAAAAATAGTTTTCCAGTTAACATCTTTTCCACATAATGGAGATGTCAGAGTAGGTTTACATGATTGTGTAAATGGTGGGAAGTTGTTTATATAGCTCTGAACTGCTGAGAGATGCGCAGGAAGACCTAGGTTCAGCAAACCCCTCGGGGCTTTTTTCCCAGAGAAACTCAGGCTCTCGCGGGGTTGCTGGAAAAGCGTTTCAGATGTGTTGCACAGGGCTGGCTTTCTTCTGCCTGTCGGACTCACTTTGCACAGAGCTCGCAAAGGCTGCAGCATCGCTGAGGGTTGTTTGGAGTGGAGGTGACAGAAGAGATTTTTGCAAGGAAACAGTAGACTCGTGCTGGAGAATGGCCATGGTAATGTCATCAACCAGTGCACGTGCTTTTGAATAACAAGGCTTTCAGTATGCCCACCCACACCACAAATCGATTCTTCTACCTATTTTATCGCAACAATTTCCTCTTCCCCACATACAATGCAGCTTTCAAAGCACGTTGAATGGGTGAGATTCCAGGTCCTTAATGCTGCCTGTCTGGCCAATGTCCTCCCTCTACGGGTAGGCAGGTGAAACCTCCAAAAAGCTCCTTCCTCTGGCTCCTCGAGTTCAGTGCCACCCACCACCCCAAGCCCGTGGTTCAAAAATTCCCGGGGCAGAAACTGAAGTACTTGTTTTTCAGGCCAGGGTACCTTAAAGATCCGCCAAATTCCGTGTCCCGGGAGCTATAGGTTAGGGTACCCAGGCAAGTCGCGCCTCCTGGTGCCCCAGCACTTAGGTTGCAGAGGAAGGCAACAGCCCCTCGGTGCGCGCCCGACCCATACACCCTTTGTGTCCCCCTGCGGGGTGCAGGCCAACCGTCTCCGCCGCTGGCTGGGAAGGTCAGGAAAGCACCCTTTACCAATTTCGCCCTTGGGGACGAGGGTTGCCAGCTCCCTGCAGGGCTGGGCAGGTGCAGCGCCCCGCGCGCTCCTCCTCTGGCCGCGCACTGAGCATGCCCAGCTCGGACGCGCGGGCCCCCTCCCCGCGCGCCTCGCCCCCTTCCCGACGCCTGCGAGCTGGCGGCCGAACTCCGCGCGCCGGGTTTTTTTAGCTGCCGCGCGCGCGAGAAGGGAGGGGAGCGCTGTAGCAGACCTGGCTCTGAGTTCGACACCCGGATTGGTCACAAGTAGGCAGCTCTGGCCGCCGCGCCGGGACCCTCGGACCGTGCCTCAGCCGCGCGAGGCTCTCCGCGGCGCCGCGCTCCGGGGCTGAGGTGAGTGACGCGGGCCGCCGCGCTCGGGCTCCAGCCGGCTGCGCGGTGCCCCAGCGCCCCGCTCTCGGACTGGGGTGAAGGACACGGGGTTCGCGGGTGGCCGCGCGGGCTCCCACTCCGCAGGGCCGGCCGGGGCCGTGGGCCGGACCCCTGAGCCCGCCTGCCCTGCGGGGTCGCGCCGGCGGACGCTAAGCGCCCGAACCTGGAAGAGTCGGGGTCCCCGCGAAACCACCGTCACCCCACGATGACCTTTCTCCCTCACGGTCTGAAAATAAGTTTGTTGCGCCGCTAGGCAGCAGCAAAACGAGGAGCCCCGAGCCTGGAATGCTCCGGGGGCGCTTAAGATCAGCTGCTCCGCCTGGCTGCTGCGCCCCGGGCTCCGCGAGCGGCTCGCCCCGGAGGTACCTTGCGCGGAGGGCCCCAGGGTCGCGCGGCCCAGCTGCAGCCCCGGGAGCCGCAAGCGAACTTGGGCTGGGTCTGAAGGGACCGGGACAGAAGGGCACGGGAAGCCCGCAGCGCGACTGGGAAAGCCCTGTGAAACGTGCCGATTTGGGAGGGCCCCTGTGTGCGGGTCTGTGCTGCTCTGGGGGAGACGGCGGCTGACTAGGCGGGCTCCCGCGGGAGACGCCTGGTCCCCAGTTTGGGTCGAAGAAGCTTTAGGGATGGCATCCATTTCCCACAACTTCGGAGGGGAATTTTCAGTTTCTTATGAGAGGCAGAGCCAACCGCCTGCTCCCCCAGACAGCCCGGGGACGTGCGTCCCGCGCCCGCGCACACGAAGCTGCTTGTTCTCCTTCGGAGACGGAGCACTCAGTCCTCTTCCTGTCTCTCTGTGCCTGCTGTATCTATTTTACTGCTGAAGAAGGGTACGGAGGTGAAGGTACGAGGATGCGAGCTCCCGCGTCGCTCCGAACTAGTCCGGGAGTCTGACGGGGAAACGCGTTTTGCAGCACTGCGTTGCTGAGCAGAGTAGGCGGCTTCGCAAAACTGGGAGATAGAAGTGGTAGGTTGTTGGCGGGGGCATCTCGGGTTTTCAGATTTGGGAGCTAAAACGATTGCGGAGTCTGTGTAGGGTCAGTCAGTGTGACCGGTCTCCCTGGTGGTGTGGAGGAAAGTGCGCTGGATCTTGGGGTCTGTGGGAGGTTTGTTTGTAGGGAGGAGTCTGCGAGCAATGCTTGTGGAACTTTTTCTAGTTTTCCTACTAGAATGAACACAGGGGCGGGGACGGGTTTCAGAATAACAGCATGTTGTAAGTGAAGCACCTGCCATGTACAGTCGTGCTAGCTGAGTATTCGGAGGAGTAATGCCACATGTGATTGCTTGGACACCTGTATAAAATAACAATTGGAGATGTGATTATATCTTTGCATTTTGAGATTTATAATTCTGTTTCTTAGGGAGTGAGGTAGGAGTGCAAAAACTGTAGATATCCTTTTAAAGAGGTCCGCATAATAGCATTTCCAGCCAGACTGATTAATAAGTTTATTTTGTTTTTCTCTACCTAGCTAGGTAAAACAGAACTGTGTCTCGTGGACGCAGGCTCCTTCAAGCTCTGGTGGCTTTCTCGATAACATTTTGGTGGCACTTATGACAAATTTCAAATTTCACCCATAAATTTATTCTTTCTCTCTTCATCTTGATTTCATTTGAGACTTGTGGGTATCTGTACAACGAGTTGTGGAGTATGTAAGATTTTTGAGGATCAAAAACAAGTTCCATGAGAATATTATTTTTTGCTGCTTTTGTAAAATGCTGTTGATTTGTTTGTTTGTTGAAACTGGCTTCAAATACTGTTTTGTTGAGGTGAGATCACAATGATGAACCACATCATTTTTCAGTGTGGTTTTCAGTAAGTTGCCAGTGAGCCTGGAAAAACTGCCCTTTTGAATTAGAGGTTAAAATTCTAGAAGTCACCTGTTGTTTAATGCTGCAGACCAGAGCCCTATGGATGTTCCACAGTGGCTGATTTCCTTGTTTGTGGCCTTTGAAAGCACATTCCCTTTTGTTTTTGACTTGGAGGACATTCAAGGCAGTTGAGAGTCTGTTTTGTACTTCTATCCAGAGCCACCTCATATAGCAGGTGGCTAAGGGTGATTAGGGAACAAAACTAGCAAATACTGTTGGATTTGTCTTATCTCCTTATTGCCTATCTTACAGTACTCTGCCTTTTTTCTTCAGAAGTTGATATGACACTCCCACTCCAAGCACTATATCTTTTGGCTGAAAATTCTTCTTAAAGGTTCACAGGACATCAATTATGACAGCTTAGGTCATAAAAAATAAACGTAACCAAAACAATAAACTAAAAAATACATGAAACCTAAGATTTTCCACAGAAAACTCCCCTTTATATTTCTGACTTACCAAGTTTGCTAAGAATTCTAATATGTTGCATTGTGTAAATGTTATAACTTGCTACATTCAAATATATAAACATAATATGCATTAGTTCTCTTTTAATCTAAAGAAATTCATTTTTTTGAATACTTGGTTTTATAAGATGAATCTATTGTGAATCTATTTTATGTGGTAGTCACGGGGGTCTGCATACTGATATGGTGACATTTTTGTTTTGTCCACAAATCAGTGTTTTAAATCTGATGAGGCAAAAGCATTTATTCCCTAGACATATTGATCTTGATTTTCTTTTAGTATTTATTACCGGAAGAAAATGTGATTGCACATTACTAAAATTTACTTATAAGTTAAGAACATGTGTAGGTATATAATATGGTACTTGTAAAATACACTCAGGAAGATGGTAAAGACTAATAAAGCAAAAAGAATAAAAAAAAGGTTGATGTATTTCTATGACCCTAGTAATGTTTTGTACAGTTCCTGGGGTGTATGCCCTACTTGGGAGATCACTGCTGGTTTGGGATTTTTATCTTTCTCCAATTATCTCTCCCCTGTCATTCACTGATCCTGACACTATAACCAACTGCAAAACTGCTAGAAATCTCTGTCTCCTGTAATACGTGGATGAAAAACATTTTTTTCCTGTTCCTTGGATAGAATTAAATATGAGATGAATGTGTTTGAGAGAAGTCATTCTAGGTCTTCCAAAGTAGAAGTAGAAGGGAGCAAAGGAAATAGAAGTTTCTTTATAGTTCAGGAAGGAAGGGTGCTTTCCACGTTGCAGGAAAGAGCAAGGCTGGGAAGATCACAGATTTTGAAAAGGTTATAGACCTTAGAATGTATTCACCCAGATTCAGATCTGATCCCACTCCCACCATTAATTACATTCATGATATTAAGTAAGAGGTTATGTAACTTCCCTGAGCCCTAGTGTCCTTAGCTATAAGCACCTCTTTCAAGCAACCATGGTAGAGATTGAACATAAGAAGTTAAAGCACTTGGTTATGTGAGATTGGCTAGTTTACTAGCTGTAACAAATGAATCCAGAAAGTATACTGTCTCATGTGGAAGCCAATTTATTTTTCATTCAAAATCTCAAAATAGATGACTGTGGGAATAATGCCAGGTGTGACTGAGGTATGCAACGTTCATCTGTTTGGTACCTTCCTTCGTCATATTCAGTATAGTCTCCAGGCTTCAGTATCATTGATGAGGCCGTCGGAAGGGTGTTAACTGTCCAGGCCCTGAAGTAGTGCATGTCACTTTTGCTTGCATTTTGTTGGCGAGAACTCAGTTTCATGTGCATATATTAGACCATAAGGGAAGTAGGGAGACATCGTCTGTGCATCCAGAAAGGAAGGAAGTGGCTGGGAGAATAGGTAGCATTTTTCTGACATTCTCCTGCCACATGTATTCTTTCCTCTATGTACAGTAAATATTACTACGTTTTCTTCCTGTAACTTCTGGTTTACCTGGCAGAAAAAGTGGAACATTTATAAGAAATAAAATAAAAGAACTAGGTCATACATTCATACTGCTTACTACTGAGACTTTTTTTTTTTTTTGAGAATTGAGGATTGAACCTAGAACCGTCACTGAGCTACATCCCTTTTTAAAATTTAAATTAAATAATTAGTTCTTTTGAAACTAGTTCTTGCTGAGTTTTCCAGGCTGGGTTCAAACTTGCTATCATCCAGCCTCAGGATCCCAGAGGGCTGGTATTACAGGCATGAAGCACTGTTCCATGCCAAGTTTGGAGTACTTTTCTTTTTTACTTATATTTGCATTTATTTTATGCCTAATTTATTTCTGGGCCATAAGTTTTTGTTTCTTCACTTTCTTCTAGGTTATATTTTCTTCTGTGCAACTTTCTCTCCTGGTTTAGAAACAGTTTGTTCCTTTTCTGTAGGGTTTATTTCAATGTGGTATGGGGAACTCACGTATGGGTTAATCTGGCCATGAGCTCTGTGAGTGTGTTGGCACCATTTGGATGCTTTGTTCACCTGGATACGTTCAATAACCGGGGGATCTACATCAAAATCCTTCAGTTTGGCATTACTGTCTGCATTTTTGGGCCACCAGCCCTGTGTCCAGCCCTACTGTATTTGCCTGGGCACACCTACCAACTGTACCATTGTGCTGGAATGGCATACAGTGCTTCTTTAATGTGACATCCTTCGGATTCTTGGTGGACTTTCAGATATGCACACCCTTGATAGCCTGGGCAGTTAGTTTCTTGGGTGTTCTTAAAATGAACATGAAGATTTCAACCTCTTGACTTGGATAATTTTGTGGGGTTTTCTGGGTCAAAAGAGTAGCGAGGCATTTTCGTAGGTCACCTCAGGCCATTTACAGGAAGAGAATTTGGGGTACATTTTGAGGCACCTTGCCCTCTTACATAGCTATCATTATTATCTAGGCAGAGATAAATAAAATAATTTGTTCAGTATAGCTTGTAAGGAGCAGAACTGTGATTTGTACTAGGTCCTGTGGTCCAGAATTGATTTTTCTTTTCTCTTTCTGTACAGGAACACTATAGTACGTTTTTTGTTTTGCCTCAATAGTTTTCTTAATTAAGCAGTTGAACCAGCTTTTCATTTGCCTACATAGAAATTATCAGAGTAATTAAAAAATCCTAAGGAATGATGGCATCTAATTTAAAATATAATAAGTAGAATTAGATATGACATAGGTTTATCTTGCATACTGTCTAGGATCAGGAGCAAATACTGAAATTAAGATCCAATTCCTTACCATTGCAGGTCATTTTCATTTCTGATAAGCAAATTTTCAGCGACTGTATTCTGAATCATAATCTTTCCATAAGCCTCTGTTGTTGAAATCCTGGTCCCTGTTCGCATGCTGTAGGTAGTGGGTGAGGATAAATCCCTCCTCCCTTCTCAGCATAAGCAAGCATTGTAAGTTCACTGTTAGTCACTCCTTTCTCTTTCATTGAATACGTTGTTCATCTTCGTCTCCCCCAAGGAAAACCCCTTATTCTCTCAGTTTTGCACACCTTTTGAAAGTACTTTTTGCATGACAGAAGGGACCTATCTGAGCCCAGTATCCTCTAAAAGAAAAAGATCTTTATTTTCACCTGTTATCTTGGTCACTTCTGTGAGAGAATTCACCTCATCATCTCATATTGCTTATATATTTGTTTTTATATAAACATGCCTGTTATAGTTTGTTTCCACATGGTTACAGAGAGATGTGAAATGATGAGCGAAGAGGGTACACCTCGTACCAACTCTATTATTTGGACACGATGGAGTCATTCTCTCTTCTTTTTCTATATAAATTGGTGTTATCTTCCCAGTTAATGATAATCTTACCATTTAAGTACCCTTATGTAGTATAAACTTAATTTCCTAAAGTCCTTGTTTATTTCTTCCTGATTTTTCCTGAACCTTACGTCCTAAGAATTCTGCTATTTCCTAGACTCCTTTCCCCTTCTTCCTTACTTTTGTGCCATTTATGTATGTGTGTCTGGAGGGGTGTTGGGGGTGTTGGGTGTCAACCCAGGGTTCCCTGTATGCTAGGTAAGCAAGTGCTCTTCCATGGAACTACCCGCCTAGCCTCTGTGTGTGTGTGTGTGTGTGTGTGTGTGTGTGTGTCTATGTCTGTGTTTCAAACTCCTTCTTAATGATTTGATGATATTGGAGAGGTAGAGGAATTTTAATATACTTACTATTATGTTTTCAGAATCCCAAAAATCCAAGGTCTTACAGGCCCTTGAAATAACCTAACATGAACTTCTATAATAGATATATTTAAAATTGTGAGGGACTTCAAGTTACTTTTCACTTCTTGCTCTTGTGTAGTTTAGTGTTCGCAGCATAGCTTTTGAGTGAATGATTGTCCATGGAATCAAATAGGGAGTCAATTTGTGACTTTGTCTTCTCTAAATTCCTATAATCCTCATCTTTCAGCCAAAGTATAGGGCATGAAGAGGGACATAATTCATATCTTACAGATGGTTGTTATAGACGAAGCTTAGGAGTGACTATCACACTACTCATTGAAGTTAATCTGAGATGTGGAATATATCTCAGTGCTTTGGAAGAAAGGAAAATGGGTTTGAGGACTAACTAACTGTTCTGTCTTAGATGAGGTCAAGTTTTCAGCTAAGATTTCAGCTAATATTTTCAGGTAATTCTATAGGTAGTGGATTGACACCTGGTGGTCAACTTGTAACACCCAGCTGAACTGAACCAGCGTGGTGCTGGGTATGGGAGGCCCACCCGAGGATTGTTGCCAGCAGCATAAGAGGCAGAACTGGAGAAGAAGAGGAGAAGCTGTTGGTTTTCCTGGGCTGTTGGTTCTCTTAAGATTGTCATGTTGGCTTTCCTGACAAACTCAGCTGTTCTCATCATTGGAGGAGCTCAGAGCTCAGGAACTCATTGTCACTTAGGATGACTGTGGTACCTCCCCAGTGAGCTATGGTTTTACTGTGATCATTGTCTCCTGGCTTCAGGGCAGATCCCTCAGCCTGCTATCACAGATCCTTCATCATTCTGGTACAGACTTCGTAGATTCCAGCACTGATCTTTGGGCCTTCCTAGCACAGATCTGTGAAACAGGCCTGCATGAGATATCATCATGGGCTCTTGGTCTCCAGGTGGACTTGTGGGGGGCATTGTCAAGGGCTCTAGATGTTCAGCTGGACTCATGCAGGACATTACTATGGAATCCAGGCCCTTAGCTGGATTCTTAGGTCTTTAGGGATTCTTTGGTCTGCAGATTTCCTGCACTCTCTTTGTATGTGACTCTTTGGGTGACTGTTATAAAATAATCTTATAAAATGTGTGTCCTGTGTTAAGTGGTTCCCCTTGTAATCCCTGACCACCACACTATGTTCCCCCCTTATAAATGGAAAAGGGAGCATAGCTTCTTGTTATTTGGTTAATAAGTACACATTGCCTTTAATCCTTTAATTTTGGCTTTTGCTATTATCACATTCTTGGTGCATATGTTCTGGATGTATCTTAAGTGTTAAAATGTGTGAGCCAGAGCTTGCTATGAAATACGCTGACTCTGTCTCCATCATATTCTCTTCTAAAACAAGCTTGGGCTCCAGTAGAAACCACAGTGGGGCATCCAGATGCTTTTCTGCTTCCCAGGGACTATAGTTGGGACATATGCATGCCTCTGAACCAGACTCTGTAGTCAAAGAAATTAAAACCAGAAGAGATAATTGGGTTAGAAAAGCTACAGCTGTCTTTCCACCATCTAGAACCTGTTCCTGCTGTGGGTCAACATGTTACCTATGAATGAAGCCAATAGATGGGTGTCCCCTTGCTTTGTTTGAAGCCATTACTCCAGCTGTGCTTAATAAAGTGAATCCACCTGTTGATTTTTACAGTTCTTTGAATTCATCAACTGGCCTTTGACTTCAGTTAGTTTGGGTGGGATTTTTATCACTTCAAATCAATCCTGAATTATGATCATGGAGAAAAGATAGGGAAGAATTTTGGTAAGGAAGGGTAGTGGAAGGTCTTTTTGTTTTCCTTGAACTCACCAGGCGCATCATTTCGGTTGTGTGCCTAGTGGCAGTTCTACTCATAATAAATCGTACTTCCAGTCAAGAACCACCCTGGGCTCTACCCAGGCATGTGTATTCATCACTTCATCATAGACCCAAAGCTCTCATTTTTCTCAAACCTTGTCTCTCTTGTAGAGTTGTGGAAAGAAAGTGGAGGTAAAAACCACAGTTTGAGGCTTCATTCTCTCTTCCAAGGTGTACCCTTGTTCCTCCAAAATGATTTTTCCTGTCTCCTGTCCCTCTCAGGCTCAGCGGTACCAATCTAGCTGCCTGTGGTGGAGATCGTGCGATTTTACTTTTCCCTCATGCCTTTATTTGCACTGCGTCTCTGCGGTCTACTCTTGCTCTCCTTTTCTGCTGTGCTTGCCATAGTTTGCAAATACCCACCTCAGATGTTATTCTCTTTGGCCTCTTTCCGTACTACCGAGGCATGAAGAATGCGCCCCTCCTTTGGATCTGCTCGTCTTAGATTTTCTTCCATGCTACTGAGAAAATAATCATGAGGGAAATCAATGTCCTTTCTTCTTCTTTTTTTTTTTTTTTCAGGACCAACGGTTTCCTGGGAATCTGGACAATCACATTTAGAGCCAAAAAAGTGCTGGACAAACTCCATGCTACTGAGAAAATAATCATGAGGGAAATCAATGTCCTTTCTTCTTCTTTTTTTTTTTTTTCAGGACCAACGGTTTCCTGGGAATCTGGACAATCACATTTAGAGCCAAAAAAGTGCTGGACAAACTGAGACAAGTTTGTTGCCCTATACACCATTGTGCAATGGCTCTTATTTCACATGTTGCTAAGGCATGTGAATTGTTCTTTGAGACAGTGGCTAAGAGTTTGAAGATTTGAGTCAGGAACAATTCCTGTCAGTTCTGTATCCATTTTTTTTTACTACTTATGCAGTCATAGATAATTACCTGCTTTTTCTAGATTTCAGTTTATTGTCTGTATAATGGGATAAAATATATTTTAGAGGGTTGTTCAGATATTAACAAGACAATAAATTAAACCACTTAGCTCAGTAATGAGTACATGTATACAATGCACCCATGTAAAACTACAACTTTTGTGAAGATGATGTGGAGTACTTTATGCAAAATACATATAACATAGTAAGTAAATTGGCAAGTGTTCAATGAAATAAAATATTATTATTGATTACTATTATACACCTTTAACTTTCTCTCACTTTCAACATAGTAAATTAAAAAATAAAACTCAAAATCTATTTGTTTGTGGAGCATTAGTCACATGCAGTTTCTGACAAATAGAACAAATAAAGTCAAACATGGTATATGGCTATAATCCCAGCAGTTTGGGAGGCTGAGGCAAGAAGATCACAATCTGTTCAAGCCTTACCTGGGCTTTAGCAACTTAGAGCTATCTTATCTCTAAATAAAATTTTAAAAAGATGAAGGGCTCAGGATATAGCTCAGTATAAAGGCCCTGTGCTCAGTACTCAGTACTGGGGAAAAGATAAAAACCCAAACAAGTCAGCAGGAATCATTAGGAAAAATTTCTGATAATTATGTGATCTTTGAAATTTTAAAAAAAGGAGTTGACTGCAAGATTAGTTCCTTTTTAGACAAGGTTTGAGTTTTTGCTTGTTCCTAACCCAGAGTTAACAATTTTCATGAATTGGAAAGAAGTTGATTTTCATGTTTGAGCCAGTTTAAATTTAGCTCATAACCCTTAAAATGCACACTTTTTTCTAGTATAAGTTAAATAAAGGTGGTGTATTTTGGGGCAGGGAGGGAATTGGTTTCATTAGAAAATGAGGGTTAGTTCAACATTACTTAATGATGTTCAGTTTTTTAAAAATGCAAACAAAACCTCCTTTGTTCTTACCACAGTGAACTATTCTCTCTACCTTTAGGCTGAACTTTGGTGTATGAAAATTCTTTGTATCCTGCAGAAGTGTATTAATAGAAATCCCGAGTGTTCATTTTATGTATGCCATTCAGGTTTGTGAGGACAGTTGCTGCATGTATGCTTATGATGAAATGGATCTAGTTTTGAGCAGGAACTCAAACAAAAACATAATATGACTTAAATCACCATGTATGTTTAATAAGACTTGATTCTGGGCAAACTGCCATCATTTTTGTATTGTGCTAATTTGTATTGTCATCTGTATTATGATGGGGCTTCAAATGTCAAATATAAATTTGCATAGTTTTGTTGTTAGTCTCTTCTTTGATTAGCTATTAGCTAGCTATTGACTCTAGACTCTTGCAGATTAACCAATTAATTGGAGAGACCAAGCACTATTTACACTGTATTTACTTAGGTAACTGGCATCCTTTATAGAGATAGTGATGCCTTAAGCTCTGTGTGAATGAAAATTAGGGCACAAACATGCTTACCAGGAATTCTTGAGTCCAAGTAACTATAAATAAATGTTTATCTTTAATATAATAGTATTATTAAATGGAAATCCTTGACAGGTATAGTCCATTATTGCTTAAACAGGAAACTAAATGTATAATAATTTACTTTTTGGTGACACAGGGTTCTTGTGATCAGTATAGTAGTTTAAATAGAGCATGGACTTTAGAATCAGCCTGACCTGAATTTCAGTTTATGCTTTGCTCTTTACCAGCTGTTCTATCTCAACCATTCATACCTCTTCTAAGGTAGTTTTTCAGTTCTGTACATTGAATTTAATTTTACCAGCCTAACAGAGATACTGTGAATATTTTCAAAAAATGATATGCACTGAAGACTTTAGTACTATGTACAGAGCACATTCTCAACACTAAGTCTTTATTTGCTTTCTTAGTATTTGCACTTACCTTTCTAACATATGCAGTGTACTATGTGTAGGTGCTTTTATGTATTTGTTGAAACAGTGAATGTTTTCCCTAGGTCTGTAACCCTGGACTGTGCAACAAGATCCCGTCACGGGCAGCTGGGTGCTGATACCTGCACTCATGAACCCTGTCTGACTTCGGCTGCCTTTCATATTTTCATATATGATCACTTTCTTTAGGGAGCTAGCCTTTAGTCCTTGCTGTTTCTGAATATTTGGGAACTAGAAAAATCAAATATATAAATTCCTCAAATATTCACAGGAGAGTAAGTAGGCTCTGAATGAGGCTCAGAAGGACTTTCTTTCAACCTTTTTTTTTTTTTTTCTTTCAACCTTTTTTGGAGAAAATAGTGGTATGGATATTTCCCATCCATTTCCACCATTCTCAGCTTTACTTTTCTCTTTGACTGAGGTACTGGGTAAGATGTCCCCATTCTATAGCAGAAATAGAAAATAACCTGCTTAAATTATGTTGTTACATGTATTGGTGATATGTTTTGCAGAAGAATCATGTTTCTGAAGATGCCTGCGTTATTGTTGCAGAGTGCTATCATGCCTGCAGTGCAATAAATGTCATTCAAACACTGGTGCTCTGAATACAACATGGTCTCACTGTATAAAGACATTTCTTTTTATTTTCTTCAGCACATTTTAAGGCCTTGAGAGTTATAAGAGTAAAACTCAAAATTCCCAGGTTTTCAGTTCAAAACCTAATGATCAGGATTCCACACAGCACAATGTTTTTAGATGCTTTTAAAATGGCTATAATGTGTATGTATGTGCCCTTTGTAACAAGAGGCCATTGTGAATTAATAGTTTCATTAATTACCTAATCCCTCTATTAGTAGCAACTTACAAGTATATTATAGTTTATAATATATGCCATAACTGAAATGAATACTTTAGTCATTACTGTTATTCAGAGCAGAATCTTTTCCTGTTCTTATAAATTAACAAGCTTTGATAAATTTTAGTAGGTTTTTTTTTAATAATGTGGCCCTTTAAATCCATGTATTACAGTAAACTCTGAAGGAAAGGCACATAGTATAATGCATTCTTAGAAATAATGAATCTTAGGTTTGAGCTTAAGAGTTAGTTTCTGTAGATGGAAAACATGGTTTTATGTGATACACAGGGAAGGTTATAGGCAAACATGGTTATTCCAAATGCTCTTATGGTTCAAATCCTGGCTGCACTGCTTACATATTGATAACATCACATTAAGTTATTTAACCTCTGTTGGCTTAATTATTCTCAGAAAAATCATGGAGCTATTTCTGTAGTGTTATAAAGATTAAAATAGGGTAATTGTGGATTATAGAAAGCCTGCTGTCAGGTACTTAACTAGACCACTTTTAGTGTTGAATTTGCCATTATGAGTTTATTCTTTTGGTAAATTTGTTCAATGTGACACTAGTGTTATGGATAAACTATGTGAATGTTATGATTTATAGACTTGAAATTTCTTCTTTATATCTCTTCCTGTATGAGGTTTTTTTTCTTTTTGTGGTGCTGAGCATTGAACCCAGGGCCTTGTAAATGAAATTCCATTTTAAGAAATGCTCCGTAAAGTGATTTAGGTTTGCTTCTATGCCTTTATCCGCAAGATAGACAATGCAATCTCCTCCCTTCACTGTGCAGAGTAGAGGAAGGCAACATTTCCATAGTGTGTTGTTTTATGGTTGACTATTACAGCAAGCCACTGTATCAGAACTAAAATGAGATTAGCACTCTTTGAGATTTCATCTTGGAGAAATGGTTTTGGCTATGGTCAAGAATCTTATTTATTGGAAAGAATGAGTTACTGACTTGACTGGGCTCTCATCTGTATTCTTTCTATTCTGCTGTAGTCCATCTTGCCAACTTGCTAAGGAAATGCTGACATGTGACAGAGTAGAAACATAAAAATGTTTTCAGTTGCTTCTAGTGAAATGTGATTGAAATTTTATAAAAGATATATGCTTTCTTTTGATTTGTAATACTGACAATATTTGGAAATGTATTTCTGTTTATTTTGGAAAATAGCAGCCACTTTATGGGTGCTTTGAATTTCAAAGCTTAGCAAGTATAAAAATAATGCCTGGCTTATTAATATGTATATGGTGGAAGAGGTTTACATATTTGAGGAGAAAATAGTTAATGCTAGTTTACTTTCTATATGTTTTCATAGCCTTTCTTTAGTGATATATTGCTAGTACACTTCCTGGAATGTTTTGGTATTGCATCTTAGTATGTAAATTTACTATTCATGTTATGGAATTCAGGAAATAGTTGTAATAAATTTTTTTCTTTACGGTTGGTAATTTAACTTCCTTATTTGGATATTTTAATTATTTTTATATTCTTTCAATATTTCTAATATGTACAATAATTTATTTAATATTTTCCCTTGTGTTTTAATTTTTTCTCCTGCTGTCAACTCACACCAGAATCTTAATTCTTTGACAAGCCTATAGCTATTTTATATCATATAGAATCTAAATTCTGCTTTTATTATATAAGTAAACCTGACTTCAGGCTTGTGATCATTCCTGCCCTGACACTTTTAGATTTTTAAGTTAGATTACTTCACAGGTGCACCCTGTACTGCCATTTCTTAGTGATTCTTCTGAGCATATAACCAAGTATTAATGAAAGCTCCAAAATATATACTTTCAGCTTCTGCTTTCTTGGACATTCAGAAATCATAACAATCTGTAGAAACATAATTATGCTGGCAGAGTTCATCACCCCAATTGGTTAAATCACCAGAGTCAAATAACTGAAGTAAGTGAAAGGACTGTTTGTCTTACACCCAAACATAATATAATGATGATGGTTCAGTCAGTAGGGACTGTTTGATCCTTGAAGTTATATACTCTGTGTCTTATTGACTCTGCCTATGCCTTCTAGTTAGACCTAAGTACACAGCTTAAGTACACAGTCTGCAGTTTAGAACAGGTGATCATTAATATAAGACCTTTGTCAATTGCCTTGTAGCACATAGATGGGCTCTTCTGGGGAGTTTCTAAGTAAATGAAGACCTGTGTTCCGCACCCCAGACTTAGTATATTAGAATCTTCATTTTGTCAGGTGATTTGGACACACAATAAAAATTGATAGACATCGACTCATATCATATTCTTAACTAACAGAACCAACTAGTTCCCTGTTACTAGCCTTAAATGTCAGCTGTGTACTTGTTATGCTTACTTGACTAGTCACAACCTAGTGGTTTAGAATTAACAATAGATGTGATGGACTTTGGCCAAAGATTGATCAAAATGTACATTGTCTCAGACAAATAGAATTGTTTCCAGAAATACAAAGAGGATATAGTCAACTTGGGTGGAGTATATATTGCTTTGGACATATTTGGAGGGAGGCTTTATTAGTTAGTGGAAACAAGTTCTCAAAACTTTTTGCTTGGAGCCCATGGTAGTACAGCTCTCAAACAATTTCTCCTTTCGTAAAAGTTTCAAAAACCAGAGTTCCATATCTACCATCTTACCCATTGTGACTGGTCAGTTTCAGTGAGTTCCTACATAATCAGTTCTAAGAATGAACTTGTAGTACATACATGTGGAAAGACCTCCTATCTGTGCTTTCAGGAAGTTTTTGCTTATAAAAGGAAAACTCAAATTGCACTGTAATATGGGATATGATGAAAGCAGTTGCACAGAGATTATGGAGGAGGAATTGATAACTGAGATGAAGTGAAAAGGGGAATAGGGTTTTTATGGTGAATTTCAAAAAATCACATAAGGGGAAGATTATATCTTGTACAGTGGCCATGGCCACAGTGTGAGGGAAAAATGACATACAAACAATGGCAAAAATTTGAGTGGATCTTAGGGATGTGGAAGGGTAGGGTTTTTGGTTACATAATTTCATAGACTGGGGTGTGAATGTTGCCTCCAGAGTTGGGTGTGGACAACCAATGACATCTGAGTTCAACATGGTACCCTGATTTCTGAACAGGGTTGGTGTGTGGAGTGGCATTGATTGCATAAGCACTGCGGAGTGTGCCTGACCTATGATTAGTACTTACTTCCTATCCTGGCCCATGTGAATTATGTAAGCTAACAATGGAAGGGGTATAGAAGTATATTTGCATTTTATATATAAAATATTTATACTTGTTAAATGTGATCATCTTCGATGGTAAACGCCAAGCTCACCCTTCCACTAGGAAGTGGACCAGGAAGTCTCTGGTGGTTTCACCAGGTAGATTCTTCTCACTGTTGTATTGTACCACAAAGGGCCGCATGTTTCCTAACTTGGAATGAGAAGCCCCTCTCTTCATTGCAGAAATAGTGTGCTCAGTAGTACAGGGTTGAAAAAGTGATCAGTAGGATTATTCCTTAAACTGTGACAGTGTCCTGACCACACTGCCCAGTGTTATCTTCCACTGGAGGGTCTGGAGATATTTGGTCTTCAGTTCTTCCTTCTCTGTCATCTTCACTTCTTCCTTCTCTCCCATCTTCAGTTCTTCCTTCTCTCCCTAGATATGAGAGATTTCTTTTAAAAATTTTTTTTAAAAGATTTGCTTTTAAAAGATTCCTTTTTACAGAATCTCCTTTTCTTAGGTTTCCAGAGTTGGTTATTCATGTGTGCAACTAAAGAATTACATAAAGAATGGAAATTTTTTCAGTTACCCATGTTTGTCCTTTTATCTTTGTATTAGGAACTTCTGCAGTGCAGATTCACATGTAACCTTAGGGGAATCTGTCAGTAGTTAGCTTGAGGTCCCTGCAGATTTGGAAAAGTCATCCATTTGAACAGCATTTTCCCATTTACAGTTAGGCACACTCATTTCAGTGAATAGGGGAAGACAGTAAGAACCGTTGGTGTGTAAATTCCTCTACCGTCTTCTGGTTTTCAGGTATTACAGTGTGGATGTATTCAAAAGGAGTTCTGACATTTTATTCAGCTATAGCTACCAAATTGCGTCTTTAAAGGTGCATGCCCTCTCTCAATAATTTACACCACAAAGTATCTTCTAATGTTTTCTAAGATCAACACCAAACATTTCCCTTCTTGTTTTGGTCAGTGCCTTGTTTTTTCCTGCAAATGTATCTAGGAGGCTCTGTTTTTACGATGGAGAGAGGACACCTTTGTTCCTAGCCTGCGAACTTGTAGCTGTAATTTTGGGTGCCTGGAGTCTTGAGATTAGGCATGAAGTCTCAAGTGTTTCTCTAGAGTGCTTTATAATAGACTGGGTGTAAATATCTCTCAGTTTAACTTGGGCTTAGTATTCTTAATGGGGTTGGACCTCAGTATATTCTCTTTTATATAGTCACTCATCACTGAACTTTTATTGAGCTTCTGCTAGAAGCAAGGGATTACAGGAAGCCTGATGTTGGATGTAAAACCTACACCTTGTAGTCAGTCTGAAAGTGGAAGAGGAGAGGTTGCATTTAGGGTTGGGTATGAACTCTCAAGGGTAACTGCTATAAAATGTGAGCCTTAGAAAAAGCTGGGAGCTTTAGAAGAAAACAAAGATTCCCAAACCCACTCTAGAGGTACTGAATCTGAATCTTGGGGATGAGCTTTAGGAAGCTGTATTTTGAATAAACTCCACACGTGATTCTGATGTTCAGCCAGGCTTGGGAACTGGAGCATGTTTTGCAGAACACTAATTCTTCTAAGCATAAATATAACTCCTTTTTCAAAATTTCCTAACAGAAATAATGAGCTCAGGAAATCTGGGTTTCAAACAGGTTTTCTTACACTAGGTTTGTTCAGAATCTTTATGTGAATTATGAAGTGCACATTTCTGAAACTTACTTGACTGGAATGATCTCCCATTTCCATCCCTCCTCCCCTGCCCTTCATTCAACACAAACCATGTATTAAACTGCTAATGTTGTGGGTCTTACTCTTATGTGCTCATTAGAATCATCAAAATTATTGGATTTTCATTAAGATCATTATATTGTATTGGTCTGTGTTGATCATGGGTTCTGAGTAATAGAACAATTTTAAAGAATCCCAGGTTCCAGGTTATTTTATTGAGGACAACATGTTTAATGGTGAAATATACAGTAGTTTGGAAAATTTAGCCCTAATGTGTTCCATGTCATCCAGTTTTTAAAAACTGTTTTACATCTATCAGGGAGTTCTACTCAGTTTATATATGAAATGTTGTATTTTGAGAGTGTGTTTTAGTGTATCTTAGTCTGTTTTGTGTTGCTAAAGTAAAATACCTGAGATGGGTGATTTTTACATGAAAAATGTTTATCTACCTTACATTTTCTAAGTCAAGAGCATAATGCAAATATCTGTTAGATTCTGGTAAGAGCCTAATAGCAGATGGCATAACAGTGGCAGGAGAAAGAGAATTTGCAAGGCCAGACAAAAAACCATGGAGGTTGAAGAGCTTGTGCTATTTTTATAACAATGTACACTCAGAAGAACTAACTGGGGTCCATAAGAACTACATTAATCCTTTCTGAGGGCACCTTCTGCACCAACCTAATCATCTTCAACTAAGTCTCACTTCTTGAAGGTTCCACCACCTCTCAACCTTACAACACTGAGGACCAACTTCCAGCAGGGGAACCTTTGAGGAACACCCTGAAATCATACCTAAGTGAATTTTAGTCATAAGGAGTAGTAATAATTGAACCTCTACAATGTCTTAAGCAATTTACAAGGTGCTTTTATTAGATGATCTCATTACAACTTCCAATAATCCTGTGAGTATGGATGGTGATCACTCCTAAATTCTAGATAACAAAATTGAGAGTCAGAGAGATTAACTTGACTCAGGTCATACCGTTAGCATACGATTTCAGATCCCAGGTATGCATGACTATGAGCAAAAGCTCTTAGCCAGTTTGGATTCCTGCCTAGGATTCCTTAGACACTTCTATGTTTAACGATCAATATATGCTTAAACACCTATGCAGTATGTACACATTGCTTTCAGGTTTAGGTTTTATTGTAAGGAAGTGAATCTCCTTAAACTATGGGGATTTGGAAAGGGTTTCCAAACATTAAAAACCACTTCAAAATTAAAAGATTTTGGAATATGAGGATAATTTTTGTAGATATTACAAATTAGTAACTGGAACATATAAACTATATACTATATTTTTCGTTATATAAATGTGGATGACTATTCATTGCTTAAATATATTTTTATACAGATAGCCTTCTAAATATTGCTAAGCTTCTAGAAAATATTGAGTTGGACAGATGTTTTATTACTGTGGCCACAAATTTAAACAAAAGGAAGAGAATGATTTTGACTACTGGCAATACAACTCTGAATGGGATTTATGTTCAAGTCCAAATGCATAGTTTTTAGTCACTCAGAAAAGACTTCATTTTAAAAATTACATGCCTTTATGTCTTATGACTTTTTTTTTTTTTTTTTTTTTGTGGTACTGGGGATTGAACTCAGGACCCTGCACCTGCTAGGCAGGCGCTTATTCCACTGAGCTATATCCCCAGCCCATGTCTTATGACATTTAGATAAAGTTCAAGGGGCTGGGGATGTAGTTCAGTGGAATAAGCGCCTGCCTAGCAGGTGCAGGGTCCTGAGTTCGATCCCCAATGCCGCAAAAAAAAAAAAAAAAAAAAGATAAAGTTCAAATGACTTTATAGAATCCAAGTGTGGTGGTTAATTTTACGTGTTAAAATGGTTAGGCCACAGTAGCCAGATATTTAGTCAAATATGTCTGGATGATGATGTGAAGATACTTTGAACATGAAAGTAACATTTACATCATGGGATTTTGAATCATGTATACTCACACATGAGTGGATCACATTCAGCCAGCAGAAGACCTTCAGATGGACTGACCTCCCTCTAGGGAGACAGAATTTTCCTAGCAGCATGATTTGTGGGTCATCTGCAGCATTAACTCTTCCTTGGATCTGCAGCCTGCTAACCTGGCAATTTTGTACTTGACAGTCTCCATAATTAATTCCACTAATTCCTCAAGGCCTTTCTCTGTCTCTCCCCACCCTTATTATTTTTATTTGTATGGAGAAATACACTAGTAGTCTTTTTGACTATTTGAATAAGTTTCTCCTATTATTTTAAATGAATTTTACTTGGAGTCATTTTCACAAAATTGCTGTCACCTGATAAGTGATGGCTAGAACTTCATTCAACCACCTCTGATATTGCTGATGTTTCCCTGTGAATTCAGCAGTTTCAGAGTATATAGGAATACAGAGAAATTCCAAGAATGTAATTTGTTGCCTTATGTAAATTGGTAGGGTTATAGGTTTCTAAGTATGGTTTTGACATCAGGTCCAAGTGGGATAATATATAGAAATGTGAGTGGAATCTATTTCTAGAATTCATTTCATTCTTCCACTTAGCTTATAATTACCATGTACTGCTTAAGTGCTAGTCCTGTGTTCAGAAAAGGAAGAAGTCAGACATGGAACCTGCTGTGATGGACCTTACAGTGTGGTAGGGTTTGCTGATAAAAGAGTTAAGCCCTTAAAACTTCAAATAATTGTAAATTGTGTGAGCACTAAAGAAGAGGAGAGGAGGCAGATGCGAGCAGGATCTACTTTAGAAGGTACAGGCAAGGAAGATATCTTGGTGAATGTGAATGTTGACATATGAAACTTGAGAGGAAGTTAGGAGTACCTTAACCAGAAAAGAACGGGCTAGGCAAAGATATAAGGGAAGTAAAGACCTTTGGGCAAGTAAGACTCTGATTCACAAGCAGACATAAGATTTTATGTATAAACAGTGAAACTGCCATTAATCAACAAAGTCATAGACTGGGGAAGGAATCTATCAATGGAATGCTGTAGGAGAAATGATAGTATTGGGAAGATGGCAATGCTTTAGTTGAACTCCAATTTAAGAGTAAGGTAAAGTTCAAACATTAATTTCACACTTTACTGGTATTTATTTGTTTATTTATTCATTTGTCCTGGGAATTGAACTAAGGGTCTCACACTTGCCAGACAGGCACTTTGCCGCTGAGCTAACTTCCCGGCCACTAGTTTTTAAATGTGTTTAATTCTGTATCATTTAAACCATGCTATGAATCATTCAGGTAATAGGTAAATATGCATATAGTATGGTTTGACTGTTATGAGTATGGATTACTGTCTAAGGGCAGCTCATCCATACTTGTCTAGAGATATGAAACTTTCAAATGCTAGCGTTACACCTCACATCACTCTAAGGCCTAGGTTCACTGACTGTGAATTTTATTAATTAAAATTTATTTCCCTTCCTTTCCCTTCCGTTCACTTCTGTTCCCGTTCCTTCCCTTCTCTCCTTCCTCTTTCCCTGCTTCCCTCTTTACCTTTCTTCCTCTTGCAAAGGATAAATGTCAGAACAGTAGTGGATATGTTATGTTATTTCAAGTATAAGCAGTTACGTGCCAAAAGTTACATGTCATCCAGGCCTGCAGAATTGTAAAGTAGGTTCCCATTGAACTTGTGATATATATGGAGCCTTTCACTAAAGAATATAAGCAAATGTCAAACTTGCAACCTGGCAGTTTCCATTTCTCAGTTTGAAGAGTTTTAAGTGTATAGATACCACCTAGATTGTGGAAATGAAGAGGTGAGGTAACCAGCCTCATAATTTAAAGAAAAAATCTGCTACTGGTGAAGACATAGGGTCTGGGATCTTGATTAATTTAGATAGACAAATAATGTTGTTTCATTTCCCTGGAGAATGTCTGAACTATCCATTTCAGTTTGACTTTGTCATCCTTTATATTTTTAAATTATTCTTCATTAGAGGTTATCTGTCTGTGACTATATATTTTAATGTTACAAAGAGATCCCTGATCAAAGCTGTTTTTGTTTATCATCTTCTGCTAGCTGTTTTCCCGAGAGTCAATGCTGTTACCATTTTTGTTTCCCAGAGACATTTATGGTTTATGAATACATATATGTTAACATACTTCAATTAAAAAAACCCTGATGGCCTAGTAATAAACAGTGGCAAGGAGTACCCTTTCTTCATCTAAGATGAATTTTAGTGTCATTCTCATTGACCTGTATATAGGTGTTCCTTGCTTGCCGTTGCCTATTCAGAGTTTAACCCCCTGTCCAGAGGTTGTAGTACTACATCATTGCTTATCATTATTTATGTACTTTATGGGCCTTTGCTACTATAAATGATGTTATTGTGAACAGGTGCAACTTTTCCATCCAGTCCAAATGGGACACTTTAGAGAAATGCAAGTGGAATTCCTTTCTGGAATTTATTTTATTTCACTTAATCTGCACTTACCACATACTGCTAAATTCCAGGGCCATGCAGGACGTGTAGATATAAAAGCGAGAAGTCTGACATGGAACCTGCTTCCCTAGAGCTTAGAATCTGGTAGGAGCTACTGAAAAATGAAAAAAAATGAACATTTAAAAGTAATTATAAACATATTAGGCTCTCTGAAGCAGAGATAAAGGAGGATGAGATAAACTCTAAGGTAGGTAGGGTTTACTTTAGGTGGTATGGTCAAGGGTCTATACAATAAAGTCCAGGAAGAAGATTTGGAATTTCTCAGTCAAATTATGGGTGTGTTTTGCCTGGTTAACTGTATTAATATTTCCATATTGCCTTGCAAAGGAATTATCACAACATATAAGAAAATGTCTTGAAAACAGTGTCTTCCTAACTTAGAGGTAGTAGCCCCTTATTGACTAGCAGTTACTTACATAATTCATTAACATCAGCAGTGTTTATAAGGCTTTATAGTTGATCACGTGTCTAGGCAGAGCAGCTATGTTAGAGCTCTATACAATGTTATGTTTGGCTGTCTTTTCTATTCCACTCCATTAAAGAGCTAACTGAGGGCTCTCTGTCAGAGCCGGTCGTGCTATATTCTGACTGTTGGCTCTTAAACCCAAGTCTGTGAATTTGTGGAGCAGGTAGAAGCCAGAAAAATGTATTTTTACCTTAGGGAAACCTCATAATTTGATACCAAGTTGATAGCCTAGCTGGTCTTATGGATTCCTGCAGCCAGGCACAGCAGAGTTAATAGTGAATAATAATTCTCATTTGTTTTGGCAAGTTTAGTTCAAAGAGGTGAGGTGCATTTCTCAAGATCACATAACTAATAATAGAGATTTTTGAGTTCTTAAGTTTCTCTTCTTTGCATTGCACCTAAAATTTTTTTTTTTTTTTTTTTTGCGGTACTGGGGATCGAACTCAGGACCCTGCACCTGCTAGGCAGGCGCTTATTCCACTGAGCTATATCCCCAGCCCTGCATTGCACCTATATTTGTGACTTTGCCTTATGTGCTTCCTGGGATGCTTTCCATTTTATTGTATCATTGTACTTTGCAATCAGAATCACTTTGCTTTGCTAATTTTAAGGTCCTTGCTAGTCAGCATTTATGCAAATTTAGAAAGTATCTTTTCTAATAGGTCTTCTTTTGGTTGATCTAGTTTTTACTACACTCTCAATTAGAAGGACACTCAAATATTTATCTGCTACTTCTGTATCCAGTAGTATCATTGCCCCTTTTGTCACCTACTCCCTAAGATTTTTGAATTGACATCTCCTAAGATTTATTGAGATGCTATAGTTTTCTATCACTACACTGACTGTAATTAGTTACTGACATATGATGATTTATTGTTGGAGGTTTCTTTAGAAACTTACTTTGTGTATTGGGGCTCAAAGATGAGTGTTAGAATTTCAGATTTACAGCTTTTGTTTTGTACCACTTAACACATCAAAACTGCCTTTGGGATCACCAGACAGCTTGACATTATGAAGTAGATCATCCTGCCTCCCTATCTGTAAGTAAAACAGAGCTATGTAGCAGAGTGAGATTACAGATGATGTTACACTGTCAAATTAATTCTTCTTGATTAGGCCCTGGTCAGTTTTTAAACAAAGAAGCAGTTTAAAAGAATTCAAACTATGGGTTAGAAAAGGCCAGGAAATGGGAAAACTTATAATAATTCCACAGAAACAAAAACAAATCAGAAGACACACCCATAGACTCTTGTGTCTCTGCTGCATGATTCCAGAGGCCTACTTGGAAGACATGAAGGCAGGGACCTGGCATCATCTGAAGGCACAGTCACTATCATGTGGGGCTGATGGCCAGAACATCAAACATGACCTCTGCATATGGGCTGAAAGGGCAAGAGACCCAAGAGTGAGAGACAGGAAAAAGTCATATAGCCTTTTAATAGCCTGGCCTCAGGGGTTGTACTCTGCCATAGCAATTGCTCAGAGGTTCACACATGCCTAGGGGTGTGGCACACCCCTATACTCGAAGCCCTACGCTCTCAATGTGTGAAGAAGAAGTAAAAAGAATCTCCTTGTGGCCAGGTTGGTAGTTAGAATAAAGGACAGGAAAAACCACCACCTAAAATGCATTGTCAGTATGTCCTGTTGAAGAATATGCCTGAAGAATTAAGTGAAATTCTCATACTGCAACAGAGATTCTAGAGAGATAGCAGAGAAGAGGGGAGTGTATTAAAACATAAGAAGAAGGTAGAAGTGCCTGAGAAAACATCAACATGAACTTTCACTCTTACTTGTTTTGACATCTAGTTTAATAATGCCAGGGGTGTCAACCTGTGCTGATAAAATGAGATAGGTTTTAGTGAATTTTTTCATAGAGCGTTCCTTTTCTCTTTGAGGTCATACATTTCTAAACACCTTTCTGGGCAAAGATTTTGTTGTCAAAAGCTTTACTGAGGTGCGGTTAATATACATAAAATTGCTATATTGATGCATCTGAACATACGTATACACTGGTTGGACTGTCACCTCGATTAGGTAATAAGTAGTATATCAATTGCACCCCAGGCTCCTTCCTCCCCTCCCTTTTTTGTGATAACAACTCTTGAAATCTACTCACTTAAAAAGATAAGTGTACAACACAGTATTGTGTGCCACGCTCTTTAGAATTTCCCTCCTCATGATTGTGATCACATTGATTATGCCTCTGTGTTGTGGTGAAAAGCCCTCATCACGGCACATTTTAATTGCAAGCAGCCCTTGATATAGAGTTCACTTTGATGTTTTAATATTACTATCTTTATGGAATATTCTCCAGTGAATATGTTTCTTGTTTAGCTTACCAATTTTTGTCTAGTTTGAAACCACAGCCTACGTGTGATAGACTGGAAAAAGGAAAAAAGTAGATCTCCACTTTGTGTTGTGATCTTCTGTCCATGTGTCCTGTTAGACCAAATACCTAAAGATGACTGAATGTACCTGCCTTATCTCTATTCCAAGTGTGAAGCACACTCAATGTGCTGTATAGTTTCTAGCATTAAGGCATTCAGTAAATGTATGAATGAATTCTAGTTTGGGCCCTTTATCTGACACCTTTGTGCTTTCTGGCCATAAGAAATAGAGATCTGAATTTCTAGTAGATTTATGCCTTATAATTAAGAAATATTATTTAATAAATTTTTTTCCTATAGACTTTAGTCATTAACAAGAGTTATTCAACAACTTGGTTAATGTTAGTTCCTTAGCAAATAATTGATTTTAAGGGAAAGGCAATTGAACCATTTTTTTTGTATAAAAATCTAAGTTTTGTTCGTGGCAAGGCTGTGAGCGAGAAGGGGGCAGGTAACTTCAACGTGCCGGAAAACTTACCATATACTGGTTTTCTTTAAGTATATTTTGTTTTCTGTTTGTTGCAAGCAATAAGACCTTTTCATGGTCCACTAAGTACTGGGAGTTTATTAAAGGGGAAGTAGGAATGGAAGAAAGAAATATCTTCCATATGGAAGGTCTTGAAAGAAATTATGGGCAGTTATGTGACCATATATGCCTGAACAAGATTTTGAGTAGTGCAAGACTCAAAGGTTATGAAGGATATTTGTGAGTTTTACTTGATTAGGAATTCTAGCAATTTATACACTCATGTGTCAGTTTTATACATTTACTATGAGTCATCTCTCTCTTCTCCTGAAGTTATTTGCTCTTCTCAATAGAATATTGAAGTGGATAAGTTACCACCTCCCCAGTTTTACCCAGTCTTCTTTGCTAGGATCCACCTCATGCCCTGTAGATCTGCTTTCGTTTATCAGATTCCCACCACTACCCCAGGAGCAATCACTGAGGATGCCACCAGAATGTTCACAGAAAACCAGCATTTCAGAGACATTCTAGAAGTACTGTTCTGTGAATCATTTTTTGAAACCTAATAGATGATTTCTTTTTCCAAAATCTAACAGGAAACTCAATGTTTAATCAAATTAAATGGAGGGAGGGAGATGGGAGTAAACTGATCTTAATATAGTAGAAAATTCAGGCTATTTAAACTTGTGTGAGGCACCAAAATCCTTTGAGAACAAGCAGCATGATTGAAACTAGACTTATTTTCTTTGCAACTGATTGCTAGAAATCAAGAACATTCCTAAAATATCAAAGAAGTTGCATGAGAGATAATTTGAGTCTCTTCCCTTTTTATATACCTGCCAAGAGTTCTCTACAACCCCACCAATTATAGAAGGATCAGAACGCATATAGGAAATATATGCCAGCATCAATTTAGTTGCTTCGTGCCAAAGAGTCTTGCACCTATGATGGTAGAGGTTTGGGCTAAATGGAGACACATTCATCATGGTTGTAGAACTCTGCCAATGTTTAAATGGTGCTACAGGGAGCTATAAGTCATGCACCAAATTAAAATATTGTAGGCTCCACATATAGTCAAAAGTAAGCTAAAAGCTAAGTGGCATCAGACCAAGTGTAGAAGATAATTTGACACTGAATTTCCTTCTTCTGAATGTCATTCTTTCAAGTAGAGTAGGGAAGAAGGAAGTCCCTGTGGTAAAAAGATATTTATTTCTGCACCCCCATTTCTCTTTCACATGGAAGAATTTGCAGAATGTTTCACCAAAACACTTGAAAGAAGGTGACATGTTACTGCATGGGAAGACAAAGGTAGAATCTGCTTAGTAATGATTGTACAGCCAGGGCTTTATCTCCTTGAAGATAATTTGGAGCTTATTTTTAATCCTTTGCCATTTTCTTTCCTTACTGTTCCATTTACTTCGTGATTGCCGTCTTGAACATATCCGTCAGTGTTGAGTATTATTGAATTCTGCTTTGTAAAATTGACTAGAAGAAAACATGTATTTCCAAAATGGACCTATTGATGCCAGCTGATGTTTATTTAATGATCATTATTGCAAAATACTCAGTACTTTAAATTTAATGTTCATGGAAACCTCATGGTGTCAGTAACTACTGTTACTATTGTTTAGGTAGAGGCTTACAAAGTCAGGTAACATGTCAAGGTCTTGGAGATGGCGGGTCCAGGGAGCAGGGAGTCATTAGTTAGCTTTCCTGTTGCTGGGAACAAATACTTGATTCCCACAATTTAAAGGAGAAAATGGTTTCTTCAGCTCATAATTTCAGAGGATTCAGTACATAAGTCGGTGGGTCTAAGGTACAAATATCATGGGAGAGGGTTTTGGCTGATTTTGTGACAAATTAGATCACAACATAGGCAAAGAAAAAGGGGCAAGGGATCCGATATAGCCCCCAAGGTCAGGAATCTATGACTCACCCTGATACAAGCAGACATGTCCTTTACTAATCTGCTAAGTATTTCTTTTCTATTTTTCATTTTTTTTGGCACCAAGAAATGAAACTAGGGTCATAGCACTGAGCCCTCTTTTCAGTGTTTTATTTTAAGAGCAGATTTTACTAAGTCACTAAATAACCCAGACTAGAGTAGAACTTGCAATCCTGCCTTAGCATCCCAAATTGCTGAGGTTGCAAAGGTGTGCAACCATACTCAGCTCAGTCAAGTCAAGCTGGCAGTCCCTAATAAATCTCAAAATCCACCCTTTGTAAACTTGATGACTAAATACATCTCTTAAATCATAGTTAATCTCCAGAGAAAGGCAGCAGTAGGTTTATAATTCCACTAAACATGATACAACTATTCTCTTGAACAACAAAAAGTGCAACAATCCCTTCTCCAAAGTCTCAACATTTCTCAAAAGTTCAAATCAAAACTTCACCTGGCACTGACATGAACCTCTGCAAAATTCAAAACGTTAAGTATGCAGAACCAACTACAATGGCACAGGGTAACTGCCTGGGGGAAAAAGAGAGAAGCAGAAAAGAATACAACCAAAGAAAGAGCAAAACCAAGCAGGACAAATACGAATCACATAGCAACATATCTGGCATCCAGAGAACATGGCGCTAAGATGTGAGTTGCAGAAAGCTTGGGTGGTCCCACCACTCTGGGCTTATTGGTTGCAGTCTACAGGTCTCTCACTTGGGCTGGCACCACTCACTGCTTCTGACTTTCATCAGGAAACACTCCACATTATGGTATCTCCAACTTCCTAGTGTCTCCACGGCACCTTTGCCTTCGTTCCCACGTTACAGCAGTTTAGCCTGCTTTTCTGGAGCTCTGAACCCGAGCGCCAGATCTGATAATATTAAGTGTATCCAGAGACTCGGGACATGATTACAATTCAAACGCCTGATGTATCAATTCAGTATTAGTAAGAGTGTACATTATGAGTGAGTAGCCAGCCTCTTGGAAATCTGTAAGTATGAACTCAGCAGTATTTAATTCAGGTAATATAATACTATCCTTTAAACATATACTACATTAAGAAGACAGAAGATGCAGCTCTAATTATATATATGAACTAGATGTAGGATATTCATAAAGCAGCTTATCAAGTTATATGTAAATTTGTTCCTTTGGCACAATTTGCCTATATAAGCATTATTAGTCAGTATAAAATGCTTGCTTGTTATCAAAATTGGCTGTAGTGTAATTCCGGGTTTGAATAAGTAGCTCGAGTTTTGTAAATCACTTTGCAGTTCTTCATAGCTACTGCTGTTGTGTGCAGTTTTCTTTTTGGATTTTTTGAATAATAATTCATAGGTATACAGTCTCTTCTCTGGAACTTCTGGGGTCAAGTGTGTTTCAGATTTTATATTTGAGAAGGGTAGTATCTACCTGTGCTCCATGCTCCGTGACATTCCAGTAAGGGTTTTCGGCAGTACTCAAGCTTATTGACATTTTTTGATGTTTGAAAGATATAAAGATCCTAAGCAATTTTCTTTCTTCTTAGGTCAGATTTTGCTGACATTAAATTTTTTAAATAAATTTTTGGATATTAGAATGGCAGGAAATAGATTATGGATGTGTAGTATGAAATGTCATAGTTAAGTTTTATTGAGCTTACTGCTAGCCAGACATATTATCTTGTTTAATCTTAGCAATTCTTTGAAGGAGGTGATGTTATCAATTTCATTTTAAAAATGAACAATTTGAGAGAAATTAAGAAGCATGCCTAAAGTTGCATAATCCTAGTAAGGAAGTGTCAGAATCATATTTAAACAAAGTTGAGTTAGACCTCAAAGCTGGTGTGCACAATTACTGCATTCACGATCCTATATTTAGGTTCTCTGATTTGCAGTCTAGAAATTATCTTATGTGAACCCAAATGTAACTAAGGGAAAAGGTAGCAGGTGGCCAGTGAATGTACCAATCCCATGATGGGGAAGGAGATGGGTTTTGGTACCAGCAATGATTTGACATTGTTCCCAGGATATTACCATTAGAATAAATGTGCTTGGAGCATTGTAGTCTTTTTTGATACCATCTCTATGAACCAAACATTGGGTGGGAGGAGGGATAAGGTCTCTGTCTAGACAGACAGACAGAAATAAAATATTTGAGAAAGGTATAATGAATACCATGAGGATGGAACAGTGTTTCTAAAGAGAAACTGGTGGCTGTTAGGAAAAGAAGGTGTGATTAATGTGGAACAGAACAGACTCCCTTGAAATATTCATTTCTTATGGATGAAATATTCATTTTTTCATATTTGAAAATGAAGTTAAAAACAGTATGAAAATGTCATTTACCTTTTTTAAGAGTAAGTTGTTTTAAGTTTACCACCTGCCTGGTATATCCTAAAAGTTGGATTTAGAATGTGAATTCCTGTCCCAGTTTGCAAAATTTCTAGGTTTTGTATCTCAGACTTAAAATCAATGGTTCTGCTTTTTAATCTGAATTCTACAGTACTTCTTACTGAATACCAATGGGCATTATGCTAAGATGATCCAGAGAATTTGTGTGTTCTCCCCAGCATATTCCCCACACTGACTATAGATTTAAGAGACCAGGAGATGCAGTGTGGATGCTATAGAACTTCTATGACTCAGTCACAAGCAGTCTTGCAGTATATACCTTGTTTTAGTTTCTTCTTTTCTTCTTTAGTTTTTCTGTACTAGGGATTGATAATTTGGTATATGTGCTGCTGAAGTGAGCACAGTACTGGGGACTGATTCCAGGGGCTTTCCACTGAGGTTTGTTGCCAACTCTACTTTTTAAATTTAGAGACAATGTGATAGTTAGAGTGTCAGTTTGATTGGTTTGGGCATCCATCAGGGGGGTTGATGAAATATATTTCTAGGTGTTTCTATAGGTCATGGAGGCATGACTTCGGGTACTATGTATAGTTTCTGGCCTGTTTCCTGGCTGGAACTGTTTCCTTGCTACTCTTCCCAGCCATGGTGAACTAAATACCTTTGTTCTACAACACCCTTCTGCCATGATTTCCCTATATTGGTGCCTGCCAAACATGCACATAATCTCTTGAAAAACATGACCTAAATTAACCCTCTTTCTCCTATAAATTAGCATTGTGAAGTATGGGATTTCAGTGATGAGAAAGCTGACTAACACAGATGGAATCCCACCAAATTGCTTGCACCCTTGATTCTCCTGTCTCAGCATCCTTAAGTGCTAGGATTACAGGTGTGCACCCCTATACCAAGCTTCTACCTTACTTTCTTAGTGTCGTCACCTCTGGATAAGTCACTGCCATGTAAGAAGTCTGGCAGGTGTATTGGGAGGAACCCCATGCTAGCCACATAGAAAAAGACCAATTCCTGGCTAGCTGTCTACTGTCCAAATCTCCTAGCTGATAGGCCAGACATGCATCCATGTATATTGCCTTGGACATTCTTACTGAACCAAGCGATCAGATTACTTTAGTGTGAAGTGCCATCTGATGAATCTAGGGTGGGAATTCCCAAGAGACACCTGCTTAGCTGAGGCCAGACACTCACAGAAACATGAGAGATAATAATCCATGGAAAGCCACAAAGTTTGCTGGTGGATATCTGAAAACAGGTTTGTTGTGAAGAGGGAGATAATGTGTGAT
This sequence comes from Dinomys branickii, assembly GCA_004027595.1. Lineage (NCBI taxonomy): Eukaryota > Metazoa > Chordata > Mammalia > Rodentia > Dinomyidae > Dinomys > Dinomys branickii. Next base: position 41,499 of record PVLD010005247.1, read on the forward strand.
AGTCCTCAAATGAAGTTGAACAGCTGTTTTATTGTAATTGTTTTGACAATCTAGAAACCAAAGCTTTTCTCTCAGAGGTTTCATTATAATTTGCCATTGTGATGAGGATAGTGATCAGGCTACATCTCTGGTTAACTACACAAGGTGAATACTTATGATTGGCTGAGACCACAATGGTCATTTTACCTTAGGGAAGAAGTTTTAAAAATTCTGTCTTTTGCTCGCTTGTATTTATTTTTTTAATGAGTTTTCAACTGAAGGTGATTTTCTGCAATAATAAACCTTTATTATCGTTAAGTCTCTTATGTAGACCTCCGATGCATTGTCAGTTGGCACGTCAGGGCCAGTTCTCTGTCATTACAGTCTCCACCTGGCTGACCACGGTAGGGGAAATAAGATGCGGTGGATTCTGAAGCAGTGACAGCAAGAGTCAAAGAATGGCTTTTTGGTAATTGGGACTGCCCGCCAGAGTGGATGCCAGAGAGAAATTGGTTCCTTGGAGGGACTGCAAAGGAGATAATAAAAAAGAATAAAATAGGAGGGATGGAGAGGGGAGGAAAGAAGGACTTGGTGTTAGAACACTGCTGCAATCAGCAGTAGGGTGCCCGGGCGGAGCTGAGGAGGCGGAGACCGGAAAGACTAAGCATTGGCTGGGATCTCAGCACGGAGAGTGTCTGTTCTCTCAAGAATTAATTCCAGGTTTTGTCAGTACATTTTCTTGCTGGAGGAAGAAAAAGGTGAGCTGGACTATATTCTTAATGTTACATCTTTTTATAACCTAAGGACATTTCCTGTAAAGTCTGTGTTCTTGTGCAACTCGTCAGATTTCCTAAGTATCATTGTCTCATCAAATATAGATACCTTTAATGATTGTTGCTAGCAGAGGAATTGGAAAATTATAATGATATTTTACAAATAATATTGAAGAGAAAGTTACATATTCCAAAAAAATAAAGGTTTTCCACAATTTTATGAAATGTCTGCATTTTCCCTAGCTGTATATCAATTGATTGTATTTTCAGGAAAATTTTATGTAATTATATTACCTTTAATATTTACAGACTTGCTGTAAAGTTTTAAAGTGGACAAATGAAAGCCCCTGAGGTTAAAAAACTTATATTCCAATGCAGCAAAGTAAATATATTTCCTGCAGCTTGAATTATTGTTAGGAAATTTTGGAAATTATTTGTGTCTGAGTTCATGAATTATTTAATTTAGCATTATATTTTATTTTAATTTATCACTGTATAGGTACTTTAATAATCTCTTGATTTATTAAGAGTCTTTTTACAGAATTAGATTAAACTGTTATTATTTTCTCATGATTTTTCTATAAAAATCAAGTATGTTTCTTACAGAATCTGTATTTCTTTTCTATGACTTTGACTATTCATCTGTTATAAGAAATAATGGTTTTTAGAAGTGATACAATTTTTAAAAATAAGTTGACCCCAAGTGAGATTCATTCATAGTCTATTTTCACTTTTAGGAAAACTTTATGAGCTAGGAGTTGGGCACTGTACAGTCCGGTTTTACTAAGAAGCATATGACTTGCTGGGGTTGAGAGACAGTTGTGTCTTCCATTCCTTGTAGATTCCTGTACTTTTAGCGAAATGGCCTATATCCTAGCATTATGTCTAACACTGACCCACAATTTTCTTTTATTAAAACAGATGCCTTAGCCCTACAAAAAGGCTTGCTAAATCAGATTCTCTAGTGTAAGCAATCCTCACAGGTAATTTCAATTCACATACATAGTTGAGTTTGAGAATCACAAAGACAGGTGGAAGTTTGATGGATGGTGGGATATAATCTGAAGCCCCGAAAAGCTGTAAGAAGAGGACATTGAGGAATCCTTAATCTAGGGAGAACCTAGGGTACTGTGAACTATGGTATTTGTAATTTCTGCTATAATTATGAGGTTTTTCTAACAATTTTTATGTCCCTATTGGTCCTAATGGTGTCTCCAGTTAAGGTCTATTAAAGTGCTTCTCAACAAGAGTATATTTCAGACTGTTATAAATATGGGCATGCCACTGGCATCTAGTGGGTAGAGGCCGTGGATACAACTAACTCCCCATAGTAGGTAGGAGAACCCCTTTACTGGTCACAGTTCTCAAGAGAAACAGAAAATCTGTGCTACCCTAAGTCACAAAGTTAGACAGGAAGAGTTCCCTGTTTTTTATTTATGTCTTGCTTTGATGGGATTCTCCCATCTTGGGGGGTCAGTATGACTTTGTCTACTCTTACAAATGTTACTCTCCTCCAAGGGGTGCAAGCAATTTGGTGGGACTCCATCTGTGTTTGTCAGCTTTCTCATCACTGAAATCCCATACTTCACAATGCTAATTTTTAGGAGAAGAGGGTTAATTTAGGTCATGTTTTTCAAGAGATTATGTGCATGTTTAGCAGGCACCAATATAGGGAAATCATGGCAGAAGGGTGTTGTAGAACAAAGGTACTTACTTTCCTGTGCAGACTAGAATAGTGTTTGAACAAGTGTCTGGAAGTTCTGGGTCTGGACAAATAGGCATATAAAATTAACTACCACAGCTGCCCACAACAAAGGATTAACTGATTCAGAATGTCACTAGTGGAGAAGCTCTAATCCTGTGAAGAGCAACAGCATTCTTAAAATAAAAAAATATTTTGGGGCCTAGCACTGGGAAGGGTAAGACTTGCCCAGAAATAGAAGTAGGCATGACTTGCATGGACCTTAAGGAAGCTAGACAGAGCTTGACAGCCTGGGTCAGGAGGAATTGGGCTTGACAAAAATTAGAAACTTGAAAAGAGCATTTTCATTGGAATATTGTCTTCCCTAAAAGTGTTTTCTATTGGTTAGTATTCTATAGAGAAAAAAATATATATCTATATCTATCTATGTGTGTGTGTGTGTGTGTGTGTGTGTGTGTGTGTATATATATATATATATATATATATATATATATATATATTCAAGCATATGGGTTAAGTTGGGGAATAATCCATAATGGCTATCTCTGTGTTCTGGTGTGAGCCTGAGGATCCAGTGGCTTCTCGGTCCAAGACAACTGGGAACCTCAGAAAGAGGGATCAAAGATAGGTTCCAGTTCAAGAATAAAAGTCATTTGGGATGTTCTTTGGATACTGAATGGTGTATATCTGCATCTAAAACAAAGAAGCAGAAATCTGATGTCCTTGGCAGGGACAGTAACAAAATATTCACTTTTCAAGTGAAATGGAGCTTTCTAAGTGTAACCAAAGTTCCTCCTTCCCACTTAATCCACCAGGATGGCAAGCTGATTGAATGATCCCGCTCACAATCAGGGAAGGTCTTCTGCACTCGGTTTGCAGGCCAGCTATCTATAAAAACACCTACTTGGATACATCCAGAATTGCGCTTTACTAATCTGTTAGGCGTCACTTCACCTAGACCAGTGATGGTGAACCCTTTAGTGCTTTTGGTCATAATAAACAGCCTGCTGCAGCATGTGTGCTATTGGTTTGCCACCACTGAGAAAAATGGCAGTTAAGATTACACATCACAATGTTAACATAAAATTTGAGTATGACATATCTTACATTCTGAGAAGATAGGTCAAATTTAATATCAGCATTTAGATAGTGTGGTTCCTTTTCTGTTAGATGCCTTGTCCTTAAACCTTTAAAACTGGAAATGCAAGATAGAAGTAGCATAAATGAGTCAGTGAGAAATTAATGGTAAATTAGCCATTCCCTGAACCTGTTTTTGAGAGGGAATGGTGGGGAGAATCACAACACATTTGTTGCCTTTCCAGGATGGTGAAGGGGCTGAAGCATGTGGGAGACGAGATGAGGCTGCTCAATGTGCAGTGGGGTTACTGTGAAAACGCTGTGCCTTTTTTTTTAAAGACTCGCTGTGTAGTTCACACTGGTCTTGAACTCACGGTGTAGCCCAGGCTGGCCTCAAACTCGTGGTGATCCTTCAGCCTCCCAAGTGTTGGCATTACAGTGTGTACCACCATGCCTGGCTAGAACCTGTGATTTAAAACATACTGTTTTTTTTTGTTGTCAAACATCTGACTCTTTCTGCCTGCTGTGTGTCAGGGCTTGAATGAATGAGACTATAATAGGTGTGGAAATGGTTGCTGGCCTCAGAGAACTTTTATGTATTTCATTGCCATGAAATAATACAGCATACCTAAATTCATCTTCTATTGCTAGTCTAGTAAATACTTTCTAATTTTCGCTTGTGGTTGTGTTTTCCCTTATCTCATCTGTTTGTTTCTGATAGGAAACAAAGCTTTATTGCCAGTGCTAGAGTCAAGTCTGTGACATAAGCGTAGCCACTTGGTTGTATCATTTAGGTACGGGACCATGGTGTCATGTCAAAAGCAGTCTTTCTATTTCTTTTATTTAAAGTAAAAGCACAAAAACATATTAACAGACACAAAGTAGCATAAGAAATAGCACAATCAAAACTGATTTACAGACAATGTGACAGGGACTCAGCAATGGTTGTTGCTTTACCTATTGATATCTTCGAAGTGTATATTCATGAACACAAATACAGACATGCGAAATTAGTCAAACAATTAATCATCTCAACAACAGGAAGAAAAAAAAAAAGGGAAACCGGAGAGCATTAACAAAGAGGCACAAAGTAGTACAATAACAGCAAGATCAGAATTGAATTATAGACAAAGCATCAGAAAACCAACAGTAGTTGCTGCTTTGCAAATTGATATCTTCAAAGTGTGTGCTCAGGATAACACATACAGACACACAAGATTGATCGAATAACCTGTCATCAACTATTCCTTAGCATTAAGAGATATAATACAATAGTAGAACCATGTTAGCCCTCCTGCACATATGTATCTACATATATACATACATATATATTTGCCTCTTTCTTTTCTCCTTTCCCTTGTCCCATCTGTTCCTTGCTTTTGAACAGATATCCTTCATGTCTCTTAGTTTATACTCCCACCCTCAGGTTCTTACACCAGTGACACAATACATTGCTTGCACATGTACCGCTGATTTATTTCACTTATGAGTATGGTCTCCAGTTTTGACCATTTGCCTACAAAGTCCCCAAAACTGTCTTTCTTTATAGCTGAATAATATTCCATTATATAAAAATGCCACAATTTTTTAATCCAGTCTCTGTGGATGGACACCTGGGTTGCTTCCACATTTTAGCTATTACAAATTGTGCTGCTATAAACATGGGTGCACATATATCAGAGTCATATGATGTTTTCAGATCTTCTGGGAAAATACCGAGAAGAGGAATAGCTGGTTTGAATGGAACCTCTAGACCTAGTTTGCTGAGAAATCTCCAAAAGGCTTTCCACAGTGGTTGCACCAGTCTGCATTCCCACCAGCAGTTCAATAGAGTCCCTATTTCTCCACAGCCTCGCCAGCATCTGTTATTGGATGATTTTTTCACACTGGCCAGTCTTACTGGGGTGAGATGAAATCTCGATGTTGTTTTTATTTGCATTTCTCGAATGACTAAGGATGTGGAACATTTTCTCATATATTTATTTGCCATTTGTATTTCTTTATCTGAGAAGTGTGCATTCATCTCAGCTGCCCATTTCAGCATTGGGTCTTTGAATTTGGACAGGTACATGTTTTTTAATTCTTTGTATGTTCTAGATAGCAGTCCTTTGTCTGAGGGACAGCCAGCTAGGATTTTTTCCCAATTTGTGGGTTTTCTTTTTACTTTGCTGGTGATTTCTTTAGATGTACAAAAACTTTTCAGTAGGATGACGTCCCAGTTATTGATTCTTTGAAGTGTTTCCCTTGCAGTTTCATTTTTGTTCATGAACTCTCTGCCTACTCCTATGTCTTCAAGATTTTTACCTACTTTCTCTTCCAATAGATTTAGAGTTTCTGTTTTAATGTTGAGATCTGTGATCCATTTTGACCTGAGTTTGGTGCATGATGATAGACTTGGGTCTATTTTCAGTTTTCCGCAAGAGGCAAGCCAGTTTTTCCAGCACCATTTATTAAACAGGCCTTCTCTTATCCAGTGAGTTTGGTTGACCCCTTTGTCAAATAATAGGTAGCTGAGTGAGTTTTTCGTTATGGTTGCATCTTCCAGTCTGTTCCATTGATCCACAGGTCTGTTTTTTAGCCAGTACCAGGTTGATTTTATTACAGTAGGTTTGTAGTATAATTTCAGGTCAGGGACTGTGATACCACCTGACTTGTCCTTATTGCCCAGGATTGCTTTTGCTATTCTGAGTCTCTTCTGGTTCCAGACGAATTTGAGGCATATTTTCTCGAGATCTGTGAGGTATGTTAACAGTAGTTTAATGGGAATTGCATTGAATCTGTACAACAGTTTTGGTAGTATGGCCATTTTTACAATGTTGGTTCTTCCTAACCATGAGTAGGGTATGTTTTTCCACTTATTGAAATCCTCTTCGATTTCCTTTTTCAGAGTACTATAGTTTTCACTGAATAAATCTTTCCCATTCTTTGTTAGATTGATTCCTAAGTATTTCAATTTCTTGGTTGCTATTGTAAAAGGTATGGTTTCCTCAATTTCTCTCTCAGTCTGATTGTTCGTGTATAGGAATGCTATTGATTTTTGGGTGTTGACTTTGTAGCCAGCTATGCTGCTGAATTTGTCAATTAATTCCAGGAGTTTTCTTGTGGAGTTTTTGGGGTCCTCCATGTATAGTATCATGTCATCTGCAAATAGTGATAGTTTGACTTCTTCCTTTCCAATCCTTATTCCTTTTATTTCTCTCTCTTGTCTGATTGCTCTGGCTAATGCTTCCAGAACTATGTTGAATAGGAGTGGTGACAATGGACATCCTTGTCTTGTTCCTGACTTTAAAGTGAAAGTTTTCAGTTTATGTCCATTTAGTATGATGCTGGATGTTGGTTTATTTTAGATGGCTTTGATCAGATTGAGGTAGAGGCCATCTATTCCTATTTTTTCTAAGGTTTTTAACATGAATGCATGTTGGACTTTATCGAAAGCCTTTTCTGCATCTATTGAGATGATCATGTGGTTTTTGCCTTTGACTCTATTAATATAGTGTATTACATTTATTGATTTGCGAATATTGAACCATCCCTGCATTAGTGGAATGAATCCAACCTGGTCGTGGTGTATAATTTCCTTATGATTCGTTGTAATCTATTTGCCAATATTTTGTTGAGTATCTTTGCATCTATGTTCATTAGAGAGATTGGCCTGTAGCTCTCTTTGTGGTTGGGTCCCTCTCTGGTTTTGGTATCAGTATGATACTTGCCTCCAGAAATGTGTTGGGGAGAATTGCTTCCTTTTCAGTTTCATTGAAGAGTTTGAGGAGTTTGGCATTAGATCTTCTCTGAATGTTTCATAGAATTCTGCTGTGAGTCCATCAGGGCCTGGGCTTTTCTTTGTTGGTAAGTTTTTAATATCATTTTCAATCTCATTAATTGATATTGGGTTGTTCAGGATTTTTACGTCTTCGTGATTCAATTTTGGTGATTTGTACCTTTCTAGGAATGTGTCCATTTCTTCTGTGTTTTCTATCCTATGGGAACACAGATTTTCAAAGTAGGAATTAATGCTCTTTTGGATTTCTGTGGGATCTGTAGTGACTTCATCCTTTTCATTCATTATTGCATGAATTTGAGATCTTTCCCTTCTTTTTTTGATAAGGTTGGCTAGCAGTTTATCAATTTAATTTATTCTTTCGAAGAACCAACTCTTTGATTCACTAATTTTTTGTACAGTTTTCTTCTTCTCAATTGCATTAATTTCTTCCCTGAATTTTATAATCTCCTCCCTTCTTTGGGCTCTTGGTTTGGCTTGTTGCTCTTTTTCTAAGAGTTTGAGGTGTATCATTAGGTTATTTATTTGCCCTCTTTCTGTTTTCTTTGTATATGAGTTCATTGCTATAAATTTCCCTCTGAGGACTGGTTTCATTGCATCCCACAGATTCTGGTAGGTTGTACTTGCGTTTTCATTTATTTGTAGGTATTTTTTAATTTCTTCTTTAACTTCTTGGTGACCCATTGGTTATTCAGGAGGTTGTTGTCTAATTTCCAAGTGTTTATGTGGTTTCTGGAGTTCTCTTTGTCATTAATTTCCAATTTCATTGCACTGTGGTCCGATAATATGAATGGGATAATTTCAATTCTTTTGCATTTAGGTAGATATGCTCTGTGGACTAGAATGTGGTCTATTTTAGAGAAAGACGCATGTGCAGCTGAGAAAAATGTGTATTCTGATGCTGTGGGGTGGAACATTCTGTATACATCTACTAAGTCCATTTGTTCACACTTTTGTTTCAGGTCTGTTATTTCTTTGCTGAGTTTCTGTTCAATTGACCTGTCTGTCTGTGTCGGAGGGGTGTTTAGGTCCCCTGTTACAATAGTGTTATTAGTTATTTGATTTTTCACGTCTGTTAAGATTTGACTTGTAAAGTTAGGTGCTCCATTGTTTGGTACATAAATGTTTAGGGTTGTTACCTCTTCCTCTTGCAGCTTTCCCCTAACTAGTATGTAGTGGCCTTCTTTATCTCTTTTGATTGTTATTGGTTTGAAGTTTACATTGTTTGCAAACATAATAGCTACCCCTGCTTTTTTCTGGGGGCCTGTTGCATGGAGAATTGTTTTCCAACCTTTAACTTTCAACCTGTGGATTTCTTTTTGAGTAAAATGTTTTTCCTGTATACAGCATATTATTGGATTGTGTTCCTTAATCCACTCTAGCAATCTTTTCCTTTGACTTGTGAATTGAGGCCATTTACATTAATGGCTATAACGGTTATATGTTGGCTTATTCTAGTCATGTTGTTTACTTGTTGTTGTTTTTCTTTTGCTGACTGTTTACTTACTTGTTCTGTTTAGGGAGTTATTTCTATCATTGTTCTTGGGATTGTGGTCTCTTTTTTCTCTGTCTAGAATATCTTTTAGTGCTTTTTGCAATGCTGGTTTGGCACTCATGAAGTTCTTCAGTTGTTCTTTGTCGTCGAAATATTTTATTTCTCCACTGAATTTGAGGGATAATTTTGCAGGATACATTAGTCTGGATTGGAAATTGTTTTGTCTCAGAATCTGTAGTATCTCGCTCCAAGCTCTTCTTGATTTCATGGTTTCTGTTAAGAAGTCTGCTGTGATTCTGATGGGCTTTCCTTTATAGGTGATCTGTTTCATTTCTCTAGTAGCTTTTAATATTGTGTTCTTTTGCTGGATATCTGGGATCTTGACTATTATATGTCTGTGTGTTTTTCTTTGAGCTATCAATCGTTGGGGTTCTATATGCCTCGATTAACTGTACCTCAGTATCTTTTACCTTGTTTGGGAAATTTTCTGCTATTATTTCAGCAAATATTCTTTTTATATCGTTTATGTGGTCTCCTGCTGTTTCACTCACTCCTATTACTTGAATATTATTGTGTTTTGCCTCATCTTGCAGCTGTTAGATTAATTTTTCTTGTGTCTTTGATAATTTTATGAGATCCTTCCTTTCACACTCATAAGCTGCCATGCTGTCTTCAAGATCTGAAATTCTATCTTCGATTTCATTTAAGCGGTTTTGCAAGCTTTCTGTGGAAGTTTTCAAATCCTGGCAATCTCTTTGGACCTGTTTCATTCTTGGTAATTCATTCCTAAATTGCTCTTGTAACGTTTCCATTTGTTTCCTATTTTCTTCTAATCTTTTATCAATTTCTTCTCTATGTTTACGGAACATTTCTTCCATTATAGTTTTCATTTCGCTTTTTGTCTGAGAGATCATTGCAGGTGTGTGGCTTATTTCTGCTTTAAGCTCTTTTATGGCCTGTTGGAGTTGTTTCATTTCAGATGCAATCATTTCATAACTTGCAGGTATGTGGCTTCCTAGTTCCCCTGTATCCTCGCATTTGGGGCTTGTTGTGGGTGCGGTTGAGTTTTGAGACTGTGTTTTGTTCCTCTGTTTTCCCATTTTTGGGTTTCAGATTCAAAATGTTGAGCTTTAAATTCCCCAGGCAGTTCAGCAGGCAAAGGTCTGCTGCAGAGGCTGCTCCAATGACTCCTTCTCTTTGGGAAAATGTCCCTTAAGCTTTCTACTGAGAGTTCCACTTAAAAGGCTGTTCAGATGCTGATTTGCCACTCCCTACCGAGAGACCTGGGTGGGGTGTGTAAGACCGTTCCCCCGCCCTCCCAGGGCTCCCTGCAGGTATAGGGACGGATCTCCTCCCCCACCTGGTGAACCAGTCGCGAGCGCAGATAGCTCACCAGTTTTCGGAGTCCCTGCAGGCAGGAAGATTCCAAAGTGCCAGTTTTTTGTCCTATACTTGCGATCCGCCACTCGCCGCCACTTCTGTTTCCTCCTGCTCTCGTGTCTGGGGGAGGGAGCGGGATGCTCCGCTCCTCTGTGCTCCTCATGCCGCCTCGGCCGCGGACTGCAGGTCATTGAGGGCCTTGGCTGCGTAGCCTCCCTGATGCGTGCGAGATCTGAGACCACCCGGCATTGCTGCTGCTAAAAAGCCGATTTCTGACGGGAATCGTTGGAAAGCTGTGCTGGTTCGGGAGGCGGGAGGGATCGAGCTGGCTGTGCCCCCAGGGCGCTCGGACCCAGCCAAGCCCCCTCCTGGCGCGGAGCGTCTCTAGTGCCCAGCGTTTGGGGCTTTCCCGCGTCTGGCCACGGCAATTTGGGCCGCCCTACCGCGTCTCCCCCGGCAGCTCAGAGAAACACGTTCAGTTTGAACTTCCCAGCCGAGGTCCTGGCATTCACACTTGCCAAGTCTGTCTCGAGCTGGTGGTGTTTATCAAGGAGGATCGCTCCTTTGCTGCTCACCTGGTTGCCATCTTCCCGGAAGTTTTTGCAGTCTCTCTATTGATGCTTATTCTAAGACTTTTTTTATTCCTTTACTGTTACACCAGGAGTTCATGATCATAACCTTGCCATACTGTAAGATTATGGTTTATATCTAGCCAGACTCCCAAAGCCTTATGTGCTCCTAAATGGGACTTCTGGGAGATAATTTGATCAGGGATGTGTGATAATCTTCAGTGGAGTAGTTCACTAATGAGTTTATTGTTAAATGAGATGTTACAAGGTCAAGCCTAGTTGGAGGGGAGTAGGTCAATGGTGTTGTGGCCTAACTGGGTTTTTCTCCCTCTTCCCTCCTTGATCACTTTCTGCTTTCCACATCGTGAACGTTTTCTGCTCTTCCACGTCATCCTGCCTTGGAGCTGGATGACTATGGTCTGAAACCTCTAAATACTGTGAGCCAAAATAAACCCTTCCTCCTTTAAGTGGGTGTTAGTATCCCAGTGAACAGGAAAGTAACTAAGACAGGAGGCACAGAATAACAATATACGCAAAGGTAGAATAGAGGTAAGAGATGTATCCTTTGTGCTCTTGGATAAAGCTATATCTGAAACCAGTGTATTACCAGAATTCTTATATAATCATTATATTTCCTTTTGATTTGTATGAATTTGTATCGCATATTCTTTTGTTAATGACTAAAAAAATCTTAAAATATGTACATAATTATTAGGAGAACTTGTACAATAAGAGGGAATGGTGTAGCTAACTTACAAGTAGTGGACTTGTCTTCCATACTCTTTTATCTAGTCTTCTACTTACCAAATTAGAACATTGGTAATATTCTTCCATTGCTGCATGTTTGTGTTTTTGAAAGGTTAGTAAAACTGCATAGTCTATTTTATTAATATTTTGTTTGAAGCTTTTTTCATGTTTCAAAGAGTTTTTATATTTTAGAAGTGCTGTGATAAAAGTTTTTGAGGTTATAGTTCTTAGACAGTTGAATGGTGATTCTTTTTTATTAAACAATAAAACAAAATTGCAGAGGATAACAGTTATAAACAGGCAACAGACTGGATAGCACTTTTAATTACAGACATAGCTCAAAAAATTGACTATTTTTGTTTTTTTATTAGTTCACTTTGGGAATTAATTAATTATAAAGTCTGTTCATATTCATGAAATAAGTAAGTGTTGACATATATGGATTATTAATTTGAGGGAGTAGTTATATGTTATCAGCCTCAAAATGATTGCTGAAATGAATAAAATAGAATTCTTAGATAAGACATTTGTGACATAACAAATTAGAATCTGGCAGAAGAAAAACATTTTCAGTGTCTAACATCACTGAATCAAAATAATTGTGTAGATCATACTTGAGTTCAGATATAACCTAGATAAATTCTTTAGCTGTGGCACCCATCTGTCTAAAAGGAAAACTCTAGCTCTCTCTTTAAATGGCTCTGTTACACTGAGGTCATCTCATTGTATCTAAAATGGACATGAAATGTCAATTTCATACATTATAGTGGCACATTTCATATTGCTCTACTTAAGGTTATGTCAGCCTTATCCATAAAAAGCAAGTGATTTAGGTCTTACTCTAAATGAATTAGGCAGAGATCTCAGCCATGGGCATTGCCTTGCCTCCACAGACAGGGAATGGAAGAAGAGGCAGCGAAACCATTTTTCTAGTCCCTTGACACTGGAATTTTAAGATGTTTCAAGTCAGGACATCTTCTCTGTATTTTCCCACATGTTCATTCATTATAATTATACTTTTTTGGGTGGTGCATTTCTGGAAAGATGCTTTATTAAAATTAAGTTTAGTGCCAACCAGTGACTTGCTTAAGTTTTGAGAGCTAGTTTATATACCCTTATCACTTTGAGAAAGTTATAAACCTTGTCTAGAGAAAAGACAATGTTTGGGGAATTTTGTATATTGTGGCCTATTCACAAGTGAGAGAAAAGCACTGCAGATGATTTAAACAGGGAAAAACAGAGTTTTACGAGGAATTTGCATTCACTGGGGAGTTTGGAGAGTCAGTCTTCAAATGTGGAAAAGGTCAAAGAAGCCTTGCAGGCATCCAAAAGCCAACATGGAAAGGAACCAGTTTTGGGAGTACTATGATTTTCCTGCTACCTCTTCCCACTCTGAAGCCTAATACCGTGAACATGAAACTTCAGGAATTAAAGTATTGCATAAATTTTGGGGCAGGTCCCAACATATTTATCCTGTAAGCACCTGGTTTGCTTCATTTGCTATTGTATGTATTAGGACAGAGGCATACCTCAAAATTTTATTTTTTTAATTCTGAAAAATTCCTTCCTTCCTTCCTTCCTTTTTTCCTTTTCTCTCCCTCCTTTTCTTCCTCTCTTTTCTAGTTTACTTACCACTTGCTTACGAGATCTCTGTCTCTGCATGCTCACATCTGCTTTGTATATACAAGTAAACTGACTCACTATAAGAGAATTCTCTGATATTGTTCAGAATTCCAGCTACTGTTTTGTAAAGTTTATATTTTTCCAGAATAACCAAACTCACTATACAGCCTACAAGGTTTATGTGCAACCCTCCAATGAGATATAGTTTTTCCTCTACTTTGCTTGGAATATCAGTGGCCTTGAATGTTGGGGAACATTCATAAAATGTGTAGCATCTTAGCATTTCAGGTGCTTTTTCTGTTACAGGAGGCAGCTATCTGTAAATCTGAGGGACGCGGTAGGAAGAATGGTGCCCTGTATGAAAATGTTCATGTTGAAATCTCTGGAACCTGTGAATGAGTGTTAACTCATGCAGCAAAGAGGACTGTACTGGTGGGGTTTCATATTAAGGATCTTCATTATGGGAAGAATATATTGGATTGTTCTTGTGGACCTAGTATGCTTACAGGTGTCTTTATAATTGTGTGAGGGTGGCAGGACAGAGTCAGAGGTGTTGTGATGACGGAAGCAGATGTTGGAGTTACGTGACGGATGACTTTGCAAGAGGAAGAGCGCGACAGCTGTGGAATGAGGGTGCTCTGTAGAAACCGGGGGAGGAGGCCTGGATGCTCTGCCCAAGCCTCCAAAGGGAGCCAGTGCCACAGCCCTGCCATAGCTGGGCTTCAGCTCTGTTACATCCGTTTTGGACATTTGACTCCCAGAACTTAAGGAACTAAATTTATATTGCTTTATATAGTTTCATTTATGGTCATTTGTCACGGTTATAATAGAAAATGAATGCAGGTATGAAGCTGAGGAAACCATAAAATGCTCACTGAGACTTTTGAAATTAATCTTTAACTCATATTCTAAAATTATATTGCTCCCAGAATCTCAAACTGACAGCTACTTCTAATGTTCACTGTTCCCAAGTTTTCAGAGCAAAATTGTACTATACTGGTAGTCACCCAAACGTATTTTCACTCCAAATACTTTTTGCGTTCAAGTGATTGTGTCCAACAAGTTTCAAGTCTTTGGGAGGTGCATGCATTTTATGAATATTGCTTTAACAATAAACGCTGCAATTCTCTGAATTATTATCAGTTGGTAAAATCTGAAACTGAGGGTCCATGTCCAGTGCCAAAACTGCTGGCTGTTAGTCTTTCATGACATCATTACATATTTTTCATCCTCATGCATCTTATATTCATTTTAGGATATTAGGTAATCACTTTTTTTTTTTTTTTTTTTTTGCGGTACTGGGGATCAAACTCAGGACCCTGCACTTGCTAGGCAGGCGCTTATTCCACTGAGCTATATCCCCAGCCCTCAAAACGAAAGAAGGAAACATCCGCTCCCTTTTTTTTTTTTCCCCCCCGGGACCGGGGATCGAACTCAGGGCCTTAGTGCTTAGCGGCAAGCACTTACCCCACTAAGCTGTACCTCCCGCCCATTTTAGGATATTAGAAGTAATGATTTTTAGTTAAAGGCCCATTCACTGTTCATATATAAACCCGATGGAGCTGGCTTTGGTTGACCATGGGGCTATTTTGACTCATCACATAAGTGAAGAAGGAAGCAAGCAAAAGATTAAAAACAATGTTGGTGCTCACATTTTTCTAGTATCTGTGGAACCATCAGCCTCTAAATGTGATTTCCATAAATAATATTTTGCAAAGGTACTTTTAAATATCTCCAAAATATACTATCATTTTTCTTGCTTTGTTTGCAAATTACATGCCTTGACTGTATTGCAGTCCTTTGGTATTTTTCAGTTACTTCTGTCTTACATGTCTCCTCCTTTGCTAGTTCAGAAACTAGTGCAAATGATAGAAAACAATAAGGGTAGGGGGCAGGTAGAAGGGAAGGAGAAGCAGTTTATGGAAACTAAGTGTGATCTTTGGAGAGAATTGGTGAATAGGTTTTCACGTACTTTTCAGGTTTTGCGCACGAACGCCATGTTTTGCAATTGTTAAGTATTGAGATTATACTTCTTCTCACCTCTAAAAGAATAAAATGAGTGCTCCTCAGCCTTCTCCTCTCTTCTGTGTTACCTCGATTCAAATGTTCCCCGCATCTTGTGCCTTCCTTGCATAAGCGGTTTTGCTAGCGGTCGCTCAGAGCACTCTAGGTGGCTCACTGCGGCACTACAGCCTTTTTGCCACTCCCGTGATTTTGGTTCATGTTCGTTTTATAGGCTCTTTTTGGAAAGTGTTTCCAGTGGTCTTTCTAACTTGGAATTATATGGCCAAACTAATTAATTAAGTAATTCTCTTTGTCTTCTTTTATTTGTACATCTGGTTCATAGTCACTTTCACAAATATTTCAGTGTCTAATGAGGTTAGAGTACTCAGCTTTCCCTTTGCTGGCAAAAGAAAAAAAATATCCCAGGAGATTAATTTTGACTCACATTCAGGGGTTTCAGTCCCTTGGCTTAATCCGAGACAGAATATGAAGGCAGAAGGGCGTGGCAGAGGAGAGCGTTCCATCTCATGCACCCACGAGGAGTAAGCAGAAAGAGTCAGAGAAAGGAAGGAGACATGGACGCTCATGCAGTGTTCTGGGTGATACTTCCAGTGCCTGCCTCCTCCAACTGAGCCCTGCCTCATAACCGGTTAGCTACTCTGAACTCACCAATGGTTTAATCCCCTGGTGATCATCTCAGCCCGATGAGCCAGTCACATTGCAAATGCCCTACTCCAACACATGAGCCTCAAGGGGAACATTTTAAAAAAATCTAAACCATAAAAATGAAACCAGTAGTTTGTCAAGTCTGGTTTTGCATGAAGTGTGTGTGCCCACACTATGTGAGATTCAATAATGTTTATTTTCTCATGTAATCCTTGTACTGATTTTTAGCTGGAGGTGAGAAATCTTCTTTCTTTGGAGGTGAAGAAGATGAGGTTCCCAGATTCAACAAAGTAATACAGTTTTGAGCTTACGTTATCGACAACTAAATTCTTGCTCCTTTTGTAAAATCAATTTTGGTATTGCCAATTTACTAATAGCTAGTGTTCATTAAATGAGCATTATGAGCTACGCGTTGCACCCTGTTCTTCATTTACACACATTCATCTAATCAGCAAATGTCTGAGTTATTATTAATCTCTTTTAAAGATGAGGAAAGAGAGTTTGGACTTCAGGGATCATCCAAGGTTCTGCTGCTCCAAGCGCGGAATCAGGAATCAGTTTAGACTTATGTGCTGCATCATCCAGATGCTTGAACCCTTGCATTGTAATACACAGTGAAAGATAAGGCCCTCATTAAGACATCCGGAACTTATGTGAATGAGTAGCGCACTTTGGTGAAATTGATTTATACCATAATGTTACTTTTTGAGATTACTTAGGTACATGTGTGCAACTGCAGCAGCAAATCATGAGAGGGAAAATAGTGACCCTGTGTTCTCTCTATTGGCTTACCGAGGTACAAATGGAGCATCGTCAATCAGAGAATTGGAAATCCAGAGTCTGAAAACTGAAAGTTTCAAAGGACCAAAAGGATGCTCAAGGTATTTTGCATTTTGAAGCATAGAAGATTTGGGTTTTTAAGAGTAGGTATTTTCAACTGGAAAAGTCTATGCAGATAGTGAAAAAATATTCTGAAAACTCCAAAATCTGAAGCACTTCTACTCAATTCTTCCAACCATAAGGGATATTCTACCTGTATTTGTAACTGTGAAGATATAGTAGTATCAGATATGAGCAAAGATCAGTGTTTTTGATAGCTAATATGGGAAGAAAGTTAGAAGGCATGAAAGGGAAGTGATACCTGCCTCTATGGGCTTCCAAATTTACACATCTATAGCAGCTGTAATTGGTGCAACTACTGTGGAATTCATGAGTTTTGTGTGACCTGTGATGTTTTCTTGACTGTAGCTCTGAGATTGTTCTGTAGTGTGGTATTCTGCCTTGTTGCCTTAGAATTTTTCTATCACTTCAGTATGAGTTCATTTTATCAAAAACTTTCATATATACATGATAATTCGATTAACGTTTTTGGCATCTTACTGTGTATGTCTAAGATTTTTTTGGGTTTCCAAGATAATCTGTCAGGATAGTTAGGCATCTGGCTGAAGAACTGCTCTTACTGTAGAAAATTCATCAACCTTGGCTAGGCACAGAAGTCAAGGGTTCAGGGTAGGGGGAAAGGATGTTTGCGTGGTATGTGGGTGGAATTTGCCTTCTTATGGTATTCAGCTCTGCTTGCACAGAGACATGGGTGATTGAGGTATACGCATTCTTCTGGCCCCAGATCTTCATGTTATGATTTGTATTTTGTAAGACAGGGATCTTTTTGTACAGGCCAGACTGGCCTTGATTGTTTCTGTGTGGCTCAGACTGGCCTCTACTCCTAAACTTCGTGCCTCTGCCTCCTGAGTGCTGGACTTACAGACATATATACCACTATGCTTGGCTATGTTAATATTCATTTTTAAATCTAGAATTGGAAACCTAAAGATAAAGTAGTGCCTAGAGCATAGCAAGTCTTTAGTTGGTGAATTGAATTACCATTATTTCATTTATTGAAATGAAATATTATAATATTGGAATTGCAGATAGTAAAGGCAGATCACTTCTCATTTAATGTGGTAGTCTCTTTTTAAGAAAGTACCAGCTCCTCACAAGGAATACAAACATGTACTGTGAGTATGTCCTAAGGAAAAAATGGAAAGAAAGAAAGGAAGGAAGGAAGGAAGGGTGGAAGGAAGGAAGGAAGGAAGGAAGGAAGGAAGGCAGGAAGGGAAGCAGGCAGGCAGATAGGTCTGCATATGTTTTCTCTGGAAAGGATTCACCATGCTGGAGGTACCTGTTGTACATACCAGGTATATTTTAGTTATGAAAGTGATATAAATGATTACATCCTCCACCCTCCCTCGAGAAAGCACTGCTTGTTAAAACAGTTTGGTGAAGGTCTCAGGAGAGTAGTTGTACATGGGGGAGCTTATCTCTGGTGTTCTGCATTTATTCATAAAGTTCTCTAGAAGAGAATGTTTTTCAACCCCACAGCCTCCTTTATCATTGGGAAATAAAATAGCAGAAGGCTGAAGAGTGCTTGTGATCCACAATTAAAATCTCTGTTCTCATGTCACTTCATCAAATTAGTTCTGGTGACATTTTGTTTTCCCTCAAAATAAATCACTCTTAAGCAATTCTTTATAAAGCAGTCTACACATATATCATACTAGGGTGATCTGAACCCTAGGAGGGAGTTTAAGGTACAGTTGGTCATTGCTAGCCTGGAAACTCTGGCCTTGCACATTACATTGCTGGACTTCATTCCCTGGGCTCACATAAATCCTTCAGAGCTGAGACTGGAGGCTTTGCCATTTAGAGGCTGGAAAGTAATTGTATAAAGCATTACAGTGTAACAAGGTGAGATGGAGCTGTTAATTTTTTCAAGCTTACAGAGGGAAAGTGGTTAGGAAGGGGTGGACAAATTGGAAAACATGAAATAATTATACTATATCTTCCAAACTTCAGCTTTTGTGATTCCTTTATTTCACTCTCCGTTTAATTATTATGATGTACACTTAAAGCAACATTGGGCTTTTGATATAAATTAATCCTACCAAGCATTACACATGACATGCAATTTAAATCACATCTGTTGGGAATTTTCACATTGTTGAACATTTGAAGCTTGGACTTCTTGCTTAGCACTCCACATACAGTTTTTCATCGTTTTCCTTACAAAATATGGTAAGTATTGTGGTCATTTTCTTTTTCAATAAGATATAGGAATATTTGGAGATTAGAAAGCTTAATTTGGCCTAAGACTCTATCTCAGTCCAAGCTTCCATCTGTTATTCCCATCTCAAGGGTGTTTATTGGCTCCTTATTTTCCTTCAAATTCTTCACAGGCTTCTCAGCCTGATTTCTGGCCTTTGTGACACAGTTCTAGCTTAGCTTGCTGCTTTAATCAGACAAGGTGGAATGTGTCTCCTTAAATAGATCTCATGATTTTAAGTCTCAGTGTGTTTCCATGTGTTGCTTTTTACCTGGAAAACATGTCTGTTAGTCCATCTCTGTTCATTAAAAACTCTGCGTGCAAATTCCACATCAGAGAAGTAAGAGATTCATGGCAAAGCTTCTAATTGATTCCATTTTCACTCCCACATGGCTTGATTTGAGTCTTACTCCTAATGGCTTGTTTCCTGTCTTGAGGCATATATAGTCCATCACAATTTGGAAATATTTTATACCTCTCATCTAGTTGATTTGTGGTGAGATTTATTGCTGAAGATAATCTAGAAAAATCATAGTAGGATCAATTTCAATTCTTTAATACTGACCTTAGATGTGGGCTCTTTTGGGGGCTGTGGTAGTAGGAGAATTTTATGCAGTTTCTGTAAATATTATAAGATTATTAAAAATGTAGTGGTGAGACTAATTGGAATTTTATGTTTCACCTTTAAACATACAATGTCTCTTGTCTATTACAGTAGGGTAAAATTTTCCAGTTTGTATAAATCTTGTGAGGCTTGATAAATGGACTTAATAATTATCCTAGGGTGATGAAATTAAATGAGTCACTGAATGTTAATGTGTCTCTCCTTCCATATAACTGAGTGCCTTGGGACAGCTCCAATGGATGGCATTCATATTGTATTATGATATTTTAATAAACTGGATCTGAGATAAGCAAGGACAAATGTAGTTTTCTATGCAATGTATATTTAATATTTTTAACATTTAGATGGATTACTTTTAGATGTTGTTTAAAGATTATACCCCCTTCTTCCCAAGCTGTGTGTTTGTGTGTGTTTGTACAACATCTATTCAGTCTTTTAATTCTCTTACTGCAATCTCAAATACTGAAGTATTGTTGTTACTCTTTAATTGAATCGTGTGTATTTTATTGATTTGGCACTAATCTGAGAGATTTATTTTCGTGGTTTAGAGCAAACCAAGAGAAATTTATGATGCATGAAACTATTTAGTCTGCTATTAGATAAATTTATTGTTTAAGGAATGTTCCGTATTCCTTATGGTGCCCTTTGAGTTTGGTCAAGTAGTGGAGCAATGCAAAGAATACTAATATTGTGAACATGCTATGGAGAAGGCAGTGGTTTTATTCTGGGAGGTGTACACTTCAGTGGGCCATTTTTATGTACAGCACAGAATACATATAGGGCAAATTAAATGGCAACCTTTAGTGTATAAAGGGATTCATAGAGCAGTGTGTCAATGACCATAAATTGTCAACGTGAGACTAATGCATACTTCATAAACCCTACTGGCTCAGTTACTCCTGTACCCTAAAAGCACCTTCTGGTTTATGTACTGTGGATGGAGACTTTACTAGTTAGAAATAGCATGCCCTCAGGCCACAGGAAAATGTTTGAAATTCTGTTTTATTTGGTGATACTAAGCAAGGCATGCTGTGTAGCTTCTACTCTTGGTCCTCCATATTCATTTTTTAATTTGTTCTTCTACATGCTGTTAAACTCCTGTTTTTTAAGGATAGTAGGTACAGTAGATTTTTCCTGTAATGTAAAATACTCTAGAACTGAGTAGGAAGTTAAGAATCAGATGCCTTGGGGGTTATGAATTGACTTGTGTGCTTTCCTTCCTTGTGCTGATAACATAACCAGAGGCCTAACAGATATTAGTCAGGTAAACAAAAGAATTTCCACATTAACATTCAATGACTCAAAAAAAACAAAAAAAACAAAACAAAAAAAAAATTCAATGACTCATGTATTGTTAGGTAGACTTCTCAGTTTTAGTGCAAATCCAGTAAAGAATGAGGCCGGAAAAGCCAGCTGACTCTCCCTCTTTCCCCACCTCCTGTCTTTCCCGATTTAGTGTTGCAAAGTACTTGGATGTGCACAGGATTAAAGTTAAAGGCATAATGATCGAGTATATTTGATCTTCCTTCCTTTTCGTACATGTTTACAGTAAGTACATAATGGTCACATTCCTTGTAGTGAGTTGGTACATGTACATGACACATCTTGGTTCTTCTTTTAGTCTCTTGGCCTCCCCTGCTGTCCCACTCTATACTTTTAAAAGCTAATAATCTATAAAATCTTAAGCACTATACTTGACATATTGTAAGCCCTCGATAAACTGATTTTATTCTTTAAGAAACATTTACTGCAAAGGTTAACATTTATACTCTGGAGGAAAACTCTGCATTTAAACTGTAAGACAAGTTGCCTAAATTCTGTCTCTGTTCAGCTGTAAGATAGGAGCAGATCATTAACCTTCATAAGATACTGCAAAGTGCATATAAAGCCTTCATAGCAGTGTTTTAATAAGCATAAAATAACCTTAGCCATTAACTTTTAATATTTATAATTCTAAAACTATTTTAAAAATTAAATTTGAAATGTTAAATTTGAAAAGTTAAATATGAAAGCAAAGATGGTATATATTAATGGAGTACTATGTGATATTTCAGTACAGATACACATTTTATAAAATTTAAATGATTTTAAATATACTTGCCTCATTTTTTTCTGTGTGATAAATCTTTGAAAATGTTTTCTTCTAGCTCATTATTAGGTCCCACCAAAAACATACTTAACATTCTTAGAAAATTACTGCTCTATCTCCTTTCTTGTGTGGACATTTGACTCTGTAAGTAGCTGTACCCATTTGTAGGATGTGTGTGTGTGGGGGGGGTGTTGTTCCTTTTTTCTGCTTTTGGAGAAATCAGTTTCCACAGAATGGCCTGGTAATTTGTCTGCCCTGCTCCCCCACCCCCTACCCACATCTAGGATTTTGTATCAGCTGCTTCACTGCTCTCTCAGCTTGTACTTAATCATTTGAAACATCAAATGACTTGCTGTTCATTTTATGCATGTTTTCTTATTGAAGAAATTAGTCAACCTAAAATGAGCACCAGAAGCTTGTTTTGCTTGGTTTTCCTTTTAGCATAGTTCTCAGGCATGTTTATCTTGAAAGAGCAGGGCACTCTCCTACAGCTTTTAAGGATGGCTGAACTTGGGAACATTCTGTTTAACTACAAAACTCATGTTCCCTTTGTTAATTTCTTAGAGCTTGCCCTCCCTTCAAGGCAATTACATTTTTCTTCCACATTAGCCTGACAAGATTTGTTTTGCATCCTCTCTGAGGAGGATTTCTATTTATTTAGCAAATATTTTTGAGGTGGTATAGATGTACTTGACAGGGTTCTAGGAGAGTTGAGAATACAGTGATGAACAGATGCACAAAGTCCTCTTTCTCCTGGAGCTTTCATCCTAGCAGGACAAGTAAACAAATAAATAGGACCTTTTTGAAAGCGTGGCAGTATGATAAAGAAAATGAAGTGGGAAAATGGCATGAATAGAGGCCTCTAGAGCAAGCGGTATGTGGGCAGACGTTTGAGTCTGGGTAGGATGAGGCAGGATCATTGTTGGAGCCAAGAAGCTTCTAGAAAGAAGGCATGGTGTGGCAGGGCTGTGAGGCAAGAATGGGCTTGATCTGGGTAAGGAGAAAACTAACTGACTGAAACCAGTGCTGTAGCCTGCAGTGCTCTAGGTGCTATTCAAAGTGTGTGGAAACACCACTGAATCACTTTGAAAGTTTATTATGTGGAATATTCATTTATCAGTGTTTTGAAAAAAAAGTGGGGAAAGAAAGATACAAGGGAGTGGACTACAGTTTAAAATGATGGCAGCAAGGTGAGTCTTCTGTTTAATCAGAACATTGAAGGAGGTCAGGAAGTTCATCACTGAGAATCTGGGGAGGGACTTAGCAGGCACAGTCGGGGTAGTGCAAAGGCCATGGGTAGCAGTGGGTTTGGCTTGTTCAAGGAGGCTCCTTTGGACCACAGGGAGTGAGGTGAAGGAGGCGGGAGAAAAGTCTGAGAAGTGGTAAAAGGTAAGTAGCCCACTGGGTCTTTGTAAACCAGTGTCAGGACTTCAGCTTGAGTGAAGTGTGGTGGGTTTGACAGGCACAGAGGAGCAGTTGGAGGCTAGAAGCAGGGAGACATGTTAGCATATGAAAGATTAAGCCTGAAGACACACTGGTGGATTATCAAGGAAAAGGTACAGATAATGGAATATGTTTTTAATGCTGTTGAAATGGAGTGTGAAAGAAAGAAGAGTCAGGATGACTGAGTCATTTGCATGAGAAGATTGTGATGGGAAAAGTTACAGCTGGAGGACTGGAGGGAGCAAGTGTCACAGTGAGTCATTGCTGTCCCCGGTGACCACGGCCCTGCTGGCATGTCCCTCTTCCTGACAGAAGCACGGCAGCATGCATGGCTTCAGCCAGGGGTTACTGGAGATGAGACTGAAATAAGCGATTGAGTTGTCCTCCCAGGTTGGACCCAGCCTTCTATGATTCTGCTGTCTTCATGGAAAGATCTTCATCTGGGTAGCTGACGTCCTTTTACCCTGGTCTCCAAGGAAAGGCGGGAGGAGGAAAGCTGACTAACCCCACCTAAGCAAGCACAGTTAGTTCCGTGATTTGAAACAGAGCTGTTCACTGAGCCCACCTGACAGCATCAAAGCCTCTGCAGCCTGCAGATCCACAAGAAGGAACAGCTTCTGTTTTCTGTCAGTGAGGTTTGGGGTGGTCCATTCTGGAGAAGTTTTGGCAATAACTCAGTTGAGAATCTAGGCAGTGCAGTGACATAGTGACTTAGATATATGACGCCGGAATCAGAGGATGGCTAGACTAAAGTTAGAAATTTTTGAGTAACTGGCTTTTTGACAGTGATGGGATAAGATGATCATAGGAGTAAATATAATAAAGAAGGTAGCCAACAGTTGCATTTCTGCATTGTTATAATGTCTGGATGAAGAGAAGCTTTGGGTAAGTTATAAGGAAAATAGATAGCCCTAAAAACTAGGTGGATAAAAATAATGTCAAGAAAGAATAAGGAATCAACTCTGCCAGAGGCAGCTACAGAGAACTGGTCATTGGATTTCATAACCTGAAGTCATTGTTGACCTTGATAAATTCAGTCTTACAGGACTATTGGAGATGAAAGCTTATTAGAGAGACTTTAAACATGCATATAGCAGCAGAGGAATTGGAAACTAAGAGCAAAATAACTTTATGGGAGGTTTGTGGGAAACAGACAAATGAGAGAAAATAGTGGTCTTTACCGCAAAGGGTGTGCTAAACTGTGGGAAAGGGGTGTGCTGTATTTTGAGTGCGGTGGGAGGTAGCTGGAATGTTTAAATAATGATCTCTTTGTCTCTTAGGTATTGTCCTGGTTTCTGTACAGAGAAAGGTCTGGAGTGGAATTGGGCAGAACTGTCACAAGGCTATTTCAGTATCCTAGGTGAGAGGTTATGTTGGCATCCACTGGAGTTGTGGAAAGTCCTGCATAAATTTTACCAAGTGGTAATTCTATTAGAAATAGAGTAATGTGAAATCTTCCACTTAAAGAATCTAAAATTTTTGTGAGCAAATGAAAATCATTGTTTTATAACTATATAGCTATATACTAACATGCTTGTTTGAAGCAGAATGATATTAAATTGGTTGTCATTAAAATTTGCATGCTGCCATTTTTTCATAGTGGTAATTTCTGTTGGCCATGGAAAAAGGCAGTAGTTATCATTCTTTCTTTTTTAAATTCTATTCTGTTCTATTTTGAACCAGGTACAATGGCCCAAGTTGCTTAAATGTCAGTAGAGATGAGTCCTAGTATAATATCCTTGTCTGAGTCTGCGTATAAAATAACTTTTCTGAATGGAAAAGAGTTCCATGATCTTTGTTTGGCCTGGGAATTAAATAGTACCAACAAAGTAGAGTTCTGCTTGCTTAGATTTTAGATTCAAAGGTACTAGGGAATGGCTTCAACAAAAATGATGAATAAAGTATTTTGCCAAATGTGCTTTCAGTAGAGACTCAAATGATTGTCTGTGATCTGTTTTGCTCTTACAACATGTCCAGAAGTTCCCATGGGAACCACCACCAATTCATGGGAAGAGTCAAATTTAACAAACAATACAGAAAAGCCATTTAATCATGCTGTGTGTGATCCACGAAAGGGCCAGAAATACAGAGGAGATGAAATCATTAGAATCTTTTTCTATCTATATGGAACTGTCCAGTGAAAAAAAAGCCCTGCTCAGGGTAAATAAATTCGATAAAGGGGGGGGGGGCTTCACAATATCCTAAATTGAAAATAACAAAACCTCTTCCTTCATCTACTCACTCTGTTCAGATAACTTTTCAAAATTTCTTAAGTGTTTTTGTGACTTAGTCTTGGGCATCTAACCACTTATTTTCATTTAACTATTTTTCCCCTGAAAGATTTATTTCTGGAAAATGCTTGGAATTGTAATACAGTAAGCCTTGCACATAATCTTCTCATTATGTTCCAAAAGCTAATTTTAAACTTGAATTCCCCATCTCTTTCTTTCTATCCCAGTGCTTACCTGCCTGCATTAATTAATTCCAGTGTGGTGGTGGAGACTTGACTCAGATACCTAACCCATTAGTTACCCCACAGGCTGTGTTTCGGAGGAAGTGGGGCACATGGTGCTACAGGACATACAAACACACTGTCTACGTCTGGGAAGTGGCTTTGTGAGACACACTGGGAACCCCAGGACCAGGTACACAGAAGACTGGTCATGAGAGCACAGGGAACACTACAGTCTCCATATGATAGGTCACAGCTCTATTTATCCCCCATTTTCATTGAAACATACTTTCAATGAATTTGCCAGTGGGGTTTGATTCCTGAAGTAGGTAATGTGGAACAGTCTTGGTGATCATATGATCCAAGCTTCGCATGATCTGGACCTCCACATTCAGCTTATCAGCTTATCAGCTTATCATTCAGCTTATCAGCTTGTTCTCTGGCTCAAAACCTGTTATTTAGTTCCTCAAACATACCTAGTTTCTGTCTACTCCAGAGTCTTCCTGAAATTCCCCAGGTAAGTCTTCTTCGTCTTTAAGAACTCACATTATTTGCCATTGCCTCAGAAAGCATCAACTTGGTGCTCCAGTCTGCAGTAAGTTTTCCTATACTCTGTCCTTAAAACTCCATTATTTTTCCATGAGAACATTTAAGACAATAGGGTTTTATAGATGAGATTCTAAAGGTAAGTGTCTTTAAATTGAGTTTTTTTTTTCTCTGCTAAAAGAAATTTTAGGATCATTCCTCTTAGGA
The DNA here is from genome assembly GCA_004027595.1 of Dinomys branickii. Taxonomy (NCBI): domain Eukaryota; kingdom Metazoa; phylum Chordata; class Mammalia; order Rodentia; family Dinomyidae; genus Dinomys; species Dinomys branickii. The sequence continues at coordinate 67,754 of PVLD010005247.1, forward strand.
TCATTAATTTGAGGTTTCCAACAAAGAGCAGAAGAGTAGCATCACTGCTGAGTGTAGTCAGGCTTAAACAGATAGCTTAGTATCTCTGAGGAAACGCAGATAGAATTTTTCAGAGACAGCGAATATGAGACCTATCCCTGCCTTGTTGTATCCAGACTGGTTGCTAATGGGAGGTGGCTGTTTATGGGATTAAAATACACGAACCATGAGAGATTATCTCTTAAAATTTGCGAAATGAAATTGTCTTCCATGCTGTGTTGGATACAGGAAGTCACCTACTTACCGGCAGATGCTTGCCTATTGCAATAGGCGGCTTCCTCAGCAGCTCTCTTTAGGCAGCGCCACCTTGTGGGAGGGGTAAGCAATGGTGGTGATCAGATGGCTACTTCCTGGTATGATGTCTTAGTAAGATTTAGTGCCTGTTAGTGTATTTAGTGCCTGAAGAAAAGAAATGCAGCAATAGAGGAACCCAGATTTAGAGAAGCATTTGTCTTTCACAGTCTGTAACATTCATTGTATGTCCTTCCATAAAGATTTGCATTAGAGATGAAGAGATGGGGGGAGGAAGTCAAGTAGTTTATCACATACTCAGCACTCACTGCTGACAGGATTAGGATAAGAATGGTCCCTGTTTTGCTCCTCCTGCAGTTGAATACTTTCATCAAGAAGGCTTAGCAAATATCTGAGATGTGTGTTGAGTTCGTGATCCACTCCCTCCTTAGGAGAGTACTTACAGTATTAGGTTGCCAGAAATAGTACTCCTGATTTGGGAAGAGTGAAGTCTAAGCCCATAGGATGCATAATTTGTAAGTCTGCAAATCATTTTGGGACCACCAGTATTTCTCTTTTGTGTATCTGCATCTCTTCCTTCCAGTTCTCTTCATAAACTCTACCCTTCTTTTTTCAGCTGCCTATTTGAGGCATGTCTCTTTCACTGCTTCGCCAAAAAGTTTTATTTTGAGACTTGAATGTCACTGAGTCAATCATATCTTAACTAAAGAAAAGGAACTGCTGCATGCTGATCTGAAATTATTGTCTTACTCATGTAAAGACAGGAGGAAATATTTTTAAAGTGAAATAAGTAAAATAAGGGCATATTTATATTACATAAGGCCTGATGGGTACTCAGAACTGATGGGATTGATGACTGACAGTTGCTCAGCAGGAGAGCAACTGAGTTTTGAATACTGGGGTGTGAAGATGTGAGACATGGCTTCCAGGGGAAACTGGTCAGGGTAGGAAGGACATTATTGTGGTGCAGGAAAGAGTTGGTTGTGCTCAGTGGGATCACACAGAACCAACAGGAAAAGATGGCTAAGGGAAGGAGTTTCTGGACTCTATGGAACTTCAAGCTGGTAAAAGGGAGAAAAATTAGAGAAAGAAAAAAATAGCAGATCATTTCTGCATTTAGATTCTGAGTTTACTGTCTGGTACTGGACTGATTTTGAATATGTTATTTAATGTCTGAAATTTTCCTCAAGAGGTTGAGGTAGGAGGTTTGTTTGAGGCTAGGATTTTTGGACGAGGCCTGTGCTGCATAACAAGACCCCATGTATTAAAAAGCAACTGTCACAAAACAAACATCAACAAAGATTTCAGTCTATTTCTTCACTCATGAAAATTTGTGAGAAAGTATCCTATAAAATGCCCTACAACAATGCTGGCTTGGGCGAGAAGGGTCATCCAATCAATGTTAGTCTTTTATATTAAGATATGAATTGTCAAAGATGGCAAACATCAAAGAAGACTTAGCTACATTTTTAAAGTACATGTCTTCAATTTATCTTGAATGACTTCATTCTTGGTTTGTAACATTTCCCTTTGGATAGTCTCAGAAATACTGATTTTCCATAAGTAGGTGCAGAATAAACACTGTTTTCATACAAGAAAGTTGGATGAATAAGCACAGAATTACACAAAATCATTCTGAGAAATTACTCAAAATGAAAAAGAGCCTCAAATTAGGGAGGACAGTTTCATTTATACTGAAATTAGAGTGAAGACTCAACCTAAAACCCTAAATTACAAAAAAATAATATTTATATTACATTTTGTAGCAGTTTGCAAGATTTTGTACATGTGTTTTCTATATTGGATATGCTGTGTATGTAGGAAATGAAAAATGTTGGAAGAGTCTTTTGACAATCCTAGGAGATAGGACAGAGTGGTAAAGTTACAGCTCAAATTTTATGTTTCAGAAAGTGCAACTTGTTTGGCGGTACTGGGGATTGAACTCAGGACCCTGTGCCTAGGCAGGCGCTTATTCCACTGAGCTATATCCCTAGCCCCAGAAAAGTGCAACTTGTAACGGTGTGACTTAACAAAGGGAGCATTTAAAAATTTTTAATTTAAGAAATTGAGATATGTATCCAGAAGTCTATGGTTTTTCATGATTTGGATTTGTCTATTAATATTTCACTCTACACACACAATGACTTCTCAAATATGTTTCATAAATAATTAGGAACACAAAATTTATTTCAGAATTTCTTATATAATATAAATGTGTGGTTGTATTTTGAACCACTGCAAAAAGAATTTTGGGATCACATACTTAGTTGTAACACCACAGACACCATAAAAGTTCGCCTCTTGGGAGGATGTGGTCGGGTGATTATTTTCAGAATCTTCCCTATTCCATATCCGAAAAGAACCTAGAATTAGTGGAGCAAATCATCATCAGTGTGGGGAAGTGAAATGTCCAACCAAGCTAGGATCACAGACTGCAGCTGGGCACGGTGACGCAAGCCTGTAATCTCAACTACTCAGAAGTCTGGGACAGGTTGGTCTCAAGTTCAAAGCCAGCCTGGACAGCTTAGCAAGAACTTGAATCGAAAAAAAAATTAAAAAGGACCAGAGACATAACTCAGTGGTAGAGCATAGAGGAGGAATTGGGTTTAATCCCCAGTACTGAAAAACAAAATGAACACATAAATGAAAGTGCAAGTCGTCAAAACAGGAAAACCAGGCTAACTAGAATATGTGAGTGTTGGAGTCTACAGAGATGTTTGAGAAATATGCAACCTTAGCATCAACCCATATTTGGCATTCAGAATATGAACTTTCTGTGCCTCTATAAACATATATTATGTTGCATAGTAGGGATAGAAAACAATTTGATAGTCACTTGGATTAAAACCGCCCTTTCACTGACCAGGCATCCATGAAGTATGTAGGAGAAGTATCCTGGCCAAGAGAGAGAAATGCTTGTGGCAAAAGTAGGACATCTCATAGTGCTTAATGTCTTAAGATGTGCAATCAGACAAAACTGAGTTTGTGTCCTAGCTGTTATTAATCATCTTGCTATAACTTTGAGTAGCTCAAATAACTTTGAAACTTTCAATGATTTTTAAATGCCAATTATAATAAAATTCACTATCATTTTTGATGAAGAGTAGATGATGCAGTACATGTCCACTGCATGCCATGATGTCTAACACCAAGCAAGAAGACATCAGTACATTGTTACTGTAATTGGTGTGTGTCATAAGCATCATTTAGATTTCCTGTTTATGTGCACTTCATGACCTGGTTCTAGGATTTGTAAACTGAAGAATGTAAGGTCTGTTAGACTTCCTCAACAAGTGCTTGATAGCTGTTGTTACTTGTTCAGGGTTTCCTAGATGTTTCAGAAATGGGTAGAGTATGTATTATTAAATTTGCAACTTCTTGATTTCTGTTATTTCTACTTGAAAACTCATGCATTCATTATGTATATCTTGAGCACCTTTCTTCTGTGTTGGATTTTGAGATTACAGTGAATGAGAAGAGATAATCCCAGGGCTGAGAGTGTAGCTCAGTGGCAGAGCACCTACTGAACATATGTGAAACCCTGCCTGGGTTCAATGCCCAGCTTTTAAAACAAAGGCTGGCCATAATCTTTATCTTCCTGGAGCTTTTTTTCTGGGGTAAAAGAATAGATGCTAAATTGATACAGTACTTTTTAAAATGTATGATTGTGCTGAGTAGTAAAAGTGAATAACAGTTGCTATGAGTGAGTAGAAGAGGAACAATGAAGATTGTAATTGGTAGGATAACAGTCTTTGTTAGGGAAGTAGGGCAAGAGATTTGTATTTCATAAGGTTACTATCTACAGAGGATGTAGAAGGAGAAAAAGTTGAAATTCTAGAATGCACACAAAGTCACTGTGTCTGAAACAAGGGGATGCTGGAGGTTGAGAATGGACAAGAAGGAGGGTCAAGATCATGAATTCTTTTTTTTTTTTTTTTTTTTTTTTTGTGGTACTGGGGATTGAACTCAGGACCCTGCGCTTGCTAGGCAAGCACTTATTCTACTGAGCTATATCCCCAGCTCCAAGATCATGAATTCTTAGATTTTTTTTTTATTGGGTTTTACTATGAGACAATGGGAGATTATTGAAAGGTTATTAGCAGAGACACACCATAACCAACTTTTGTAAAGGTCATTTTGATGCTGCATGAGGAATGAAGAGAAGCCCAGAAACAGAGAATGGCAGGACAGAGAGTAGCTTATAATAAGCAAGAGCAATGAGTAAGTGCAGTGAAGAGAGATCTGAGAGTGAACTGTGGTATGATGAAAGATCCTGGTATATTACTGGTTAGAGGCTGAGATGTGTCACAAACAGCTAAACTTCTGAACTGAGCTCCAGGTACCATGAATATTGGAGAAAAAATAAAACAGAATATTAGAGTAAGACTAATCCAAAATCAGAATTTTTCCAGATGAATCCAAAATGGAAGAGTTCTGGATTCTAACTGGACTGACTGAAGTAAAAAGAGGACTGAACATCACCATTAGGACTAAAAGAACTAATTTAGTCCTAAATCATAAGCTAAGTACTATGAGAATCCAGTATTAGGAGTCAGTGTGATTATGAATTGTGAAATTTGTACATGTTATGGTTTGTATCTAGATGTTCCCCTAAAGCCTCATGCAGTCATGGGGTGGGCTGCTAGAGTCTTTGATTGATTCATGGTCCAATGTTGGGATTATGGGTGTAGTGCTACACCTGCCCTGGGGCGAGTAGTTTGCCTACAGTATAACGGAGGGAAAAGGGCTCGCTCTCTGCTGCTCCTCCTTTTTGCTCTTGTTGCTTTTGCTGTCTTCCACCACCATGAACTGTCGCCCCCTGCCATGTGCCACTCTGCCTCGGAGCCAGCCAAGTATGGACTGAAGCTTCCATAAACTGTGAGCTAAATAAACCTTTCCTTCCTTAATTCTGCACATTGGATATTTTGTCTCAGCAATGAGGGAAAAGTAACTAAGACAGAATTTGGTACCAGAGAACTGGAGTCCTTGCTGTGACTATACCAGATCATGTAGTTCAAGAGCCTTCAGGAATGTCTTGTGGAAAGTGTTTGGAAATGTTCAGAGATTTAACCTGAAAGAAAAGTGTCTTTGGCCATTCTGTAGGGGAGATTCTAGTCAGAGCTCAGAAGCCCAGAAGGCTGATAGAAATCCTGCCTGTAAATATCAGGTTTTGGAGGTTTTTACTGGGAAGAAGGACTGCACTGGTTGTTGAAGTCCAGAAGATATATGTTATGACTTGGCAGAAAGTTTGTCTGCATTTTGCTTTTGTCCTGAGACTTTTCCTAAGACTGAGATTAAGGGGGGTAAACTAATACATCTTGCAAAAGAAATTTCAACGCAGTCAAATGTTGAGGCATTGTCATGTCTATTGTTGGGGGGCCTTTAGCGAGACTTATTTTGAGAATCAAGAGCAAAGAGCCCAGCAGGATAATTTAAATCGTTATGAGTTTGGCCAGAAAGGAAGCTCCAGTAAACTGTGGATTGCAAAGATAGACTTGAGGAGATATTGATTGCTGAGAAGGAACAGGACAATATAAAAGATGGCCTGAGGGCATCACAGGGAGCAGCAAGTTATGGGTGTGCTACACCCACACTGGGGCAGGTAGTTCGCATACAGTATAAGGGGGGTTCGCTCTCTGCTGCTCCTCCCGTTTTGCTCTTGTTGCTTTTCCTCTCTTCTTCCACCATGAACTGTTGCCCTCTACTATGTGCCACTCTGCCTCGGAGCCATCTGAGTATGTACTGAAGCCTCCACAAACTATGAACTAAGTAAATCTTTCCTTCCTTAATTCTGGGTGTGGGGTATTTTGTCTTAGCAATGATAGAAAAGTAACTAAAACAGTATGTATTAGTCACAATTGAGGAATTACTGTTTCTTGGTGCTTTGATAGGTATAATGTTCCTTAATGATTGTAATTAAATAAACAATTTGAGCTAACTAAATTAATTTCCAATGGAAACCTGGGATAATGTCTCAATTGCTTGATATAAATTGTGTAACTACAGTGTGTGCAGCTTGAAATTAAGCTAAAATCACTGCCACTTATGCATAACATACTGCTATTACGTCTTTTTAAAATATCTAAAAATTTAAAAAAATTTGGTTTATTTCCCTCATTTTCAATGGGAATATGGGCTTCAGACTAAATATTGTGTACATGTGAGTGAGGATCAAATAAAATACTATATAATTCAACGTAAATTATTGTATGTATTTTATTCATTTCAGTGTGTCATGATTTCATCTTGATTTGTACCTACATTGCTTATTTTTGTCACCAGTAGGTACCCATCTGATCATAATTGAGTACTTTATGTATTGAATTGTGTTCATGATATTGAAAATATTCTTTTTGAAATTTACTGCACTACACATGCACAATACATCTCTATTCTTGGATTTAAAGGCAAGAAGGAGTTATCTCAATATAAAGATATTTATGGGTGATATTATGCAGATAATTTAAGGAGATTTTGTTTTTACCCTCAGAAATTTTAATTTCTTTTTCTTTTTTTATTTTAAAGAGAAAAAAACAATAACAAGATAACAACAATGAAAACAAAACAAACAACAACAACAACAACCCAAAAACAAAATGATAGAGGCTTTCTAAACATGATAGGAATTAACAATGATTATTGTATTACATGTTGTTATCTTCAACAAAGTTGCTCAGATTACCAGATATAAGAATGCAAGTTTGATCAAACAAGTAAAGACAAAAACAAGTAATAAAAATTAGAAATGATACAGAGTTTCATTAAATAAGATGGTAGGAATTCAATGGTAGTTGCTATGTTGCACATTGTTGTCTTCAAATTAGTTGTTCCACTTAGAACCAACAGAAATTAGGAGTACAGTTATCTTAGTTATCTTGTGTATACACACACACACATATATAGATATATATATACACACACCCATATTTTCCCTTCCTCCTTTCTTTTTTTTTCTCTTTTTCTCTCATCCCAGTTGTTCTTTCCTACTTGTGAAGTTTCTTTCCCTTTCACATTATCTCTTGTACCTTTCAGTTTTATTTACTCTTTTCAGGTTCTTATATTAGGGAGACAATATAATGTTTACACATGTGAGTCTGATTTATTTCTCATATGAGTATGTTCTTTAGTTGCATTGATTTATGCATAAAAGCCTCTAGTTTATCTTTCTTCATAGCTGAGTAATACTCTATTATATAAAAATACATCTTTTTAAATCCATTCCTTAGTTGATGGACATTTGGGTTGTTTCTCAGGTGTAGCTATCACAAATTGTGCTGCTGCAAACATGGCTACACATATAGCACTGTGGTATGTTGATTTCAGCTGTTCTGGGAAAAATACCTAGAAGGGGAATAGCTAGATTGAGTAAACTAATCCTAGTTTACTGAGGAATCTCTAGACTGATCTCCACAGGGGTTGCACCAGTCTTACATTTCCGCCAGTGGTGGAGAGGGTTCCTTTCTCCCCACCGCTGCTCCAGCATTTGTTATTGGTTGATTTCTTAATGATAGCCATCCTTTCTGGCATGAGATGGAATCTCAGTATTGTTTTAATTTGCATTTCTTAGATGACTAATGATGTTGAACATTTTCTTATATATTTATTTGTCATTTGTATTTCTTTATCAGAGGTGTGTATTCATCTCAGTTGCCCATTTGTAGATTGGGTCCTGATTTTTTTTAATTCTTCATATGTGCTAGATTGGCATCCTTTGTCCGAGGGGCTGTTGGAGTCCTTTGACTGAGGCACAGTTGGCTAAAATTGTTTCCCAGTTCCTGGGCTTTCTTTCTATTCTGTTGGTGATTTCTCTTGCTGTGCAAAAACTTTTCAATAACATGAGATCCAGTTGTTGATTCTTTGAAGTATTTCCTCTGTGGTTTGGTTTTTGTTCATGAACTCTCTGCCTACCCATATGTCTTCAATATTTCCACCTACTTTTACTTCTCTTAGTGTTTCTTTTTTAATATTTAGATCTTTAAACCATTTTGATTTTAGTTTCATGCACAGTGATAGATATGGGTCTAGTTTTAGTCTTCAGCATATAAAGAGCCAGTTTTTCAGCACCATTTATTAAAGACTATCTTCCAGTGAACGTGTTTGCCTCCTCTGTCAAAGATAAGGTGGCTGAGTATGTTTGTGGGAGTAATTACATCTTTTAGTCTGTTCCATTGACCTTCGGGTCTGCTTTTTCCCAATACCATGCTGATTTTATTACAGTGGCTTTGTAGTACAATTTCAAGCTAGGGATTGAGATGCCTCAGGCCTTGCCTTTGCTGCCCAGGATTACTTTGGCTATCCTGGGTCTCTTCTGCTTCCAGATGAGTTTTAGGAGTGTTTTTCTGTATCTTTTGGTATAAAATTTGCCTTCTATAGTGGTGTGCCTGTACATTTGGTGCATATATATTTATGATTGTTATCTCTTAATCTTGCAATTTTCCCCTAACAAGAATGTAGTGACCTTCTTTGTCTGTTTTCACCACTATTGGTTTGAAGGTAACATTGTCTGCAAACAGAATAGCTACTCATGCTTTTTTCTGGGTTCCTTTCACATGGAATATTTTTTTCCATACTTTGACTTTCAGTCTATGAATTTCCTTTTGAGTTAAATGCATTTCTTGTATACAGCATATTGTAGGAGTTTTGGTTTCTTGATCCACTCTGCCAGTCTGTTTCTTTCGATTGGTGAATTGAAGCCATTTAATGATTATTACTCCTCTATGTATTGACTTATCTTTGTCATGTTATTTTCCATGTGTTGGTTCTGTACTTTCCCTCAGTTTAATTGCTTTCCCTGCTTGGGGGCTCATTTCTGTTATTGGTTTTGAAATTGTGGTCATTTTTATTTCTTTGCAGAATATCTTTCAGTACTCTTTGTAGGATTGGTTTGCTGGTCATGAACTTCATCTGTTGGTCTTTGTCATGGACTTATTTCTCCATCAATTTTGAAGGACAGTTTTGCAGGGTACTTTGCTTTGGGTTGCAAATTTTTGTTTTCAGGACCAGAAATACTTCACTCCAAGCTCTTCTTGACGTGGTGGTCTGTGTTGAGAAGTCTGCCATGATTCTGATGAGCTTTCCTTCATAGGTGATCTATATTGTTTCTCTAAGAGCTTTTAATATTCTGTTCTCTTGCTCACTTTCTGGGATCTTTATTGTTATGTGCCAGGCTGCAGATTTATTTTGGTTATTTATTTGGGGGTTTATATCTGTCCATTATATATATGTCAGGTTCTTTTCCCACACTTGGTAAATTTTCTTTTTTTTTTGGCGGCACTGGGGATTGAACTCAGGACCCTGTGCCTGCTAGGCAGGTGCTTATTCCACTGAGCTATATCCCCAGCCCCTCACTTGGTAAATTTTCTGCTATTATTTCTGCAAATAGTCTTTTAATGTCATTCATATTGCTCCTGCTCTTTTGTTGATACCTGTCAGTCTTTTATTTTATTTTTTGCCTTGTTTTCCAGCTATTGAATTGTTATTGGGGCTAGGGATATAGCTCAGTGGAATAAGCGCCTGCCTAGCAGGCGCAGGGTCCTGAGTTCAATACCCAGTACCGCCAAAAAAAAAAAAAAAAAAAAAAAAAAGTACAGAATTGTTATTTGCTTGTTTCTTGTTATTTTAAGAGATCTTTCCTTTCAGGATCACTAGCTGCAATACTGTCTTCAAGATGTGAAAGTCTCTCTTCTGTTTTGCTCAAGCAGTTTTGCCAGCTTTCAATGTAATTTTTAATTTCCTGAATAGCTCTTTGAATGTTTGATGCATTCTAATTCTTTTATATAATGTTTTCATTCAAGGTTTCTATAATTTTTCTGTGCTCCTCTATTTTATTGTCTAAATATTCTTTTGATATGCTGAGCAATTCTTTCATTATGGTTGTCATTTCTTTTTTCACCTGAGCAATTCTTTCTGATCGATTTCCTGTATTCCTGATGTAGTTGGTTCTTCATTTCAGTTGCTATCATGTAGAGATTTCACATGTATGACTTACTTGTTCTTCCATGTTGATGTTTCCTGGACTTGTTCTAGGTGGGGTGGAGGGCTGAGACTGAATTTTGTTCCTTCTATTTGTCATTTTCAAATCTACCTAGGTTTCCTGGGATTCAGGGTCATCCCTGCAATGGTGGTAGGAGGTGGAGTGTGGGATATTTGGTTCCCAGAAAACAAACTGAGGCTGCCTGGAAACCAGGGTCCTTCCTGCAGTGGTGGTGCGGGGTGGAGAAAGGGGTCCTGGGCTCCCAGACAGCTCACTGAGGCTTCTCTAGACCCAGAGACCTTCCTGCTGTGATGGTGGGGGTGGAGCCACGGGTCCCAGGCTCCCAGTCAGCTCATCAAGGCTTCCTGGGGCCAAGACACCTTCCTGTGATCAATTTGTTTGTTTTGATTTGGTTTTAGAGCTTTTTTCTCTCTCATTTTCTATTAAACAATGCAAGAGAAGAAACTCTGCAGGAGTGGAAAATTCATTAGGGTCCCTATCCACTTGTCTGAAATCTTGGGAGCATCCACAGCAACCATTCATACAAAGAGGGATGCATTTTGTGTTGTTCTGACCTGTTTATTGAGTCCATAATGCTGTCTTTTGAAACTTAGGGAGCAGAGAAATATGCTCTTGCTGTCTGCTGATCACAAGGCTGCTGACACTCAAAACTGCAAATTCCATAGAAAAGTTAAAGCTGAATGTTGAAGTATAATTATATTCTAGGTGAAGTTTTCTACCACAGCCAACAGGATATTGCATTTGCCAAACAAAAGCAAACATTAAAAAAAGAAAATTGACTCCCCCAGAAAAGATTGCTACAGAAAACAACAATAGAATACACATACTTAAGCAGAGATAGTAAATATCAGAAAATATACTACTGGGAACCAAATTAATTAACTGACAGAATGATGGTATTTGTAAAACTACAAGTAAAGAAATAGTTGAATTTGTAAATGAGAAGATGAGACACACAGGATGGGTTCTGAGGCTTATCCCACAGCTAATCATAAAAGCTTTAGAAATAGAGAACAGATGTGAGGAAAGAGGAGAAATAATAGACTGGCATTTCCCCAAAGCTGAACTAATTCTTAAAGCCTTCACATTGAATGAACTCACTATAGGCTGATGGAGATTAATGAAAATAAAAACTTTTAGATACATCATGGTAAAATTTTTGAATTTCAAGGATAAAGAGAAAATTTATACAGAAAACTGACGGGAAAAATAGGTAAGTAACCTCCAAAGAAAAGAGAATTTGTTATCCATTTTCTTATCTGCAGCCCAAAGCATTAGTGACAGTATGACATCCTCTCTCAGCCCTGGCGTTCTCTCACAGTCAGTGTGCTGCTGTTTGAGAGGAAAATATACATTTTGATACTTTAAAGGATTCAAAGTATTCTACAAATGTTTTGTTTCTTTAAAGAGAAAAAGATATGAGGGAAAGAGATTTAATGAAGTACTTTAGCCTAACTGAAAATAAGTCAGACGCTGTCACACTGAAACTACAAAATACAAGAGCTAAGGCTCACAGGTGCAAGACTGATCTGGAGCTGAGTATGTGGAACTTATCTAAGATTCTCCCACTTTATTAAAGTATAATTGACAGGTAAAAATTTTACACATTCAAGGTTTGAAACATATTTTTTAACATACTATAGAATTATTACCACAAAGAGTATCTCTATCACCTAACATATAGTTATCTCTGTGTGTGTGTGTGTGTGTGCATGTGTGTGTGCATGTGTGGACGTGTGTTTTGAGAATAGGATCTACTCTCAGCAAATTCCAAATATACAGTACATACATTTTTATTAACAATTGTTACCATGGTTTTTTTTCTTTCATGCTTCAGGTCTCTGGTGGCTTTTCATGACTGCAACTTCATACTCATTGACCAACATCTTATTCCTTACCCTCTCCCACCTCACAAGAACCCTTCCATTCTCTCTGTGCTTGCCTTATTCACTTTAACCTTATCGCCTCCAGGTTCAGCTGATGTCTCACAAATGTCAAGATCTGCATCTTTTTTAACAATTTGTGTGTGTGTGTGTGTGTGTGTGTGTGGTACTGGGGATTGAACTCAGGACGTTGTGCTTGCCAGGCAGGCACTTATGCCATTGAGCTATATCCACAGTCCAAGATCTCCATCTTTTAAGAGTGAACAATAAAAAAAAAAAAAAAGAGTGAACAATATTCAGTAATATATGTGTGTCTGCTATGCATCATCCATTGACATCCATCGACTGTCATTTTGGTTATTTCTGTATCCTGTCTATTGTGCATAATGTTGCAATGAACATAAGGTGCAGGTAAATGTTCTAGATAATGATGCTGTGTCTTTTCAATATACACACAGAAGTGGAGAGGTTAAATTGCTGGATCATATGATAGTTTTAATTTTAGATTTTTGAGGAATTTCCATATAATTTCCCAGAAAGGCAATAGTAATTTATGTTCCTATGCACAGTGTTTAAGTATTTCCTTCTGTCAACATCCTAAGTCAACACCACTGATCAAAGGGAAATGTTAATTAAAGCCACGCTGAAATCCCACTTCCCACCTGTTAGATGGTAGTGATTAAATAGCCAGAAGATGCTGGACACAGTGATACATGCCTATATTCCTAGCTCTTTTGGAGGCTGAGGCTAGAGGACTGCAAGCTGGAAGGCTGAAGCAGAATGATTGCCAGCTCAAGTCCTACTTGGTCAACTTAGCAATGCCCTGTCTCAAAAAAAGCTAGGGAGAAGCTTCAGATATATCTTAGTGAGAAGTTCTGGGGAGAAATCCTCAGTACTCAAAAAAACAATTCACTGAATCTTTGAGTACAAAGCTAGAGACAATAAGTATGTAGAACTGAGATGTGGCAAACTTTATTTTCAGTAAGTTCCCCAGGTGACCTCACACCTGGGCCAGATTTGGTAACTTGGGTGTAGTAAGTCCAATACACTGTGCATAGCTTAATTATTGTTGATAATGCAGCCCTAAAAATTCCTTGAAATGGCTGAGAAAAGATCCTTAAGTGCAGGGGATGTTATGAAATTCTTTCTACATCTAAAATTCCAGCTTGCTTGAAGAAGAAATTACATGACATGTGTATTCCTTGGAGAAAGGTGTGTAGACTGAAGGATCATTGAAGAAATAGAAGTAGGTAATGCCTAGCCTTGCTTCTGAAAGAGGAGTTCTTACAGATGGCTTAATTATTGACATTGAGGGAGAAATACAGGTTTCATGTGCTAATATAATTAACTATAACTGCAGTGAAACAAATAAGAAAAAGAAATCTTTAATGGCTAGAGAATGGAGAATAATAAAGAAAAAGCATCAATAGAGTAAAACAAGGAGGAAGGTAAACAACAAGAAAATAAAATTATATAAAACTAAAGTCATATAATACAATTTAAATTTAGTAATAATTTTATTACATACAATAAAATATGTTGTACACCTCAAATATGTGTAAGAGAAAGTAAGTTTAGAACAGAATACATTCAAGTTGTAAAATGAGTAAATTAAATCTGGATTACAAAACATATTCTTATGTTAAATAGTAATAATAATCTATGTAAGTGCTATTTAGAAGAACGTGTATATAAGGAAAATGGAACAAAGAAACCATAAGGTGAATTATTCATTATTATAGCAACAGCATTTGGCACAAATCAGCATATGGTCAAAAAGCGAGAAGCAACATATAAAACTGTGGATATGAAAACAGTGTTTCTTATTTCTACCACCAGAAACAAGTGGAATTAACAATGCCAATATTAAAACATACTTCAGAGTAATACAATATTTCATGGCATTGTGAGCATTAAATCTTTATCCACTAAAAATCACCCATTAAATTATGATCAGTTTAAAACTTAAAAATGCAAGGAATAACAAAGGTATTGCTAGAGTGGGAAATATTAATACTGCTCCCAGAAATGAACTGGTCAAAGGCCACAAATATGTGATCTTTTTAAAAAATTTAACCTCAAACTTTCTCTTCGATAAACACAACTCTCTTACCTTCTCTTCATTTCAATTTTAAAAGAAAACTAATGTAATCACTAAAGTATTAGAACAAACGTGATCTTTGTTTCACCCCTGCCATGTTGGTCTGCAGTCATTTTGGCTTATTATGATATATTTTATGTTCCTAGTTGAAAATCTCCAACTTGAATATTATAATCCAATTAAGATTTATTCCAAAGATATGACTACACATACAGATCAAGTTGCTTTAAAAAAGTTTGTGAAACCTCAGGGAGTAGCTCAGTGGTGCACAATGCTCTGGGTTTGATCCCAGCACTGTGTGTGCCAGTGTATATGCACCCGCATACACACATGCTTGGGGTATGTTTATGAAAGGTGATCATGTAGCAGGTATACATCTTTTCAAATTAAAAAACTAAAGCTCTTACAGGTTAGATTGTCTACCTAGAAAGGTATAAATTAACAATTAAGAAAAGTAAGACAGTTGGATAACTAAAACAAGAAAGCATCTGAATGGCTTTTGCTTTGAAGAAGAGCTGCCAACTAAATTGTGACTTATGTTTTCAAAACTCACGCAAAATACTTGATACTGTCATGATAGACTTTCACAAACATAAATGCTTCTTTTTTAAATATGAAAGACTGAAGTTAATAAAATTGAACACTAGAGTAGAAAGCAAACACAAACCAACATTAACTAGTGAAAATTAATTGTTTTAAAAGCAGAAATTAGTCAATTGTTTACATACAACATTGTTATGGTTGATACATTGTGTCAACTTGGGGAGTCTAGAGGTTTGGCTGGAAGGAAGCCAGGGTGCTTACTTTGGTACATCCTGAGCCTGTGGAAGAGGAGGGCATGAATATTGTGTGAGTGCACATGCCCCCTGAGTGGGGGTAGCCTGTTTACAACGTAAGGGAAGGAGAGAGGCTGCTTGCTGCTTGCAGCCGTTCCTCCCTTATTGCTGGTTGTTTTTGCTGTGCTCTGCTGCCCTGAACAGTTTGCCCTCTGCCATGTGCCACTCTGCCTCAAAACCAGTCAGGTATAGACTAAAACCTCCACAAACTGTAAGCTAAATAAGCCTTTCCTTCCTTCATTTTGGGTGTTAGGTATTTTGTCTCAGCAAGGAAAGAAAAGTAACCAGACAAACATACATAGTAAACACTGACTTATCCAAGAAAAACCTGTTAAAATCAAACAAACTTTCATCATGTTTTCTTTGTTACTTTTCTCTCATAGCTGAGACAAAATGCCTGACACCCAGAAGTAAGGAAGGAAAGGTTTATTTAGCTCTCAGTTTGTGGAGATTTCACTCCCTACTTGGCTGGCTCCAAGGCCGAGTGGCGCATGGCAGGGGCAACAGTTCAGGACTGCCGCAAATAGAAAATGCAGCAAGAGCAAAAAGGGAGGAGGAGCAGCAGAGAGCGGCCTCCACCCCTCCCTTGCACTGCGCGCAGGCTGCGCATCCCAGGGCGGTGTGGTGCTCACACCCACAATCCCAGCATTGGGCCAGGAATCAGTCATAAACTCTAGAAGCCGCCCCATGACTGCTTGAGGCCTTGAGGGTCCTCTAGACACAAACCATAATACAAGTATTGATCAGAAAGATTAGAAGCCTACAGTATATAATCCTGGAGTTACATTAGACAGGACCATGGTCAAGCAATGAACTGCCAAAATCATCAGTGATTTTTACAGATATATAGATAGGTAGATAGACAGATAGACAGATAGATAGATAGATAGATAGATAGATAGATAGATAGATAGATAGATATAGATATAAATGTAGATATGTGAAACAGCACCTGGTAATTTTTTTTTGAAAAGAAATTCTGGTTAAATGAAACCCTGGAGGAAATTATTGAAAAACATGATATGTACCTTATCTTTTCTTGTGCAAAATGTGCAGATTCAGGTCTCTTCATACCTAAATGCTTGTTGAACAAACAAATCATTACCAAATGACTTCGTGTTTCCAGTTTTTCAAACTAAAAGTGAAACTTTTTGTCGTATTAAATGATGTAGTTTGTCTTATAAAAATATACTTTCCATCTTGTTCCAAAGCTAGAAGGAGAGTTCAATATTCAGAGGTATGTTAATGGTTATTTAAAATTATAGAACAATACATATCAGGACACAAATCAATATTAAAAATCAATAGCTTGCCTATATACTTAAAATTAACTAGCTGAGAAAGAAATCAGGAAAAGAACTTGTTCATAATAGTTCAAATGAAATGAAATGAAATAATAAAATACTGAGGAATCATTCTAACCCAGGTACAAGAACTGACCAATAAATATTGCAGAACACTGAATAAATAAATTAAAGAATACAAAAGATAGAGTCTTCCCATGTTCATGGCCCAGCAGAATTACTGTTCTTAAAATGGCCATATTATGAAAACCAATTTAAAATTCAATGCAATATCCATAAAAATACTCATTACATTCTTCTCAGAACTAAAAAAAAAAAAAAAAAAAAAATCATAGCTTTCATATGAAACACTAAATTTCTACAATAGCCAAAACAATCCTAAGCAAAAAGAGAAAAGCTGGAGACATCATATTACATATTTCAAATTACTCTACAAAGCTGTAGTTAAGAAAGAAAGAAAAAGAAAGAAGGAAGGGAGGAAGGAAGGAGGGAAGGAAAAGCACAAAACATAAAAACCAGCCTGATACCCGTGTTAAAGTGGACACATAGAACAAAGCAGTAGGACAGAGAACATAAACCAACCCATTCCAGTACAACCCTCTAACTCCTGACAAAAGAGCCAAAAATACAGACTGAAGAAAAAGCAGCCTGTTAAACAAATGGAATCAGGAAAAGCTGGATTATCCCTGTGTCCAAGACTGAAAATAGATTCCTATCTCTCTGTACCAAAAATGAATTCAAAATGATCAAAGACCTGTGTATAGGGCCTGAAACTTTGAAACTGCTAGAAGAAAACACGGGGGAAACACTTGAGATTCTAGCAACAGCAAAGATGTCCTTAACAGGACTTCACCAGCACAGAATGTAATAGCAAAAATCTACAAATGGAACTGCCTCAGATTACAATGTTTCTGCAAGGGAAACAATCCATAGAATGAAAACACAGCCTGGAGAATATGAGAAAAATCTTTGCCAGCTACTCTTCCAGGATAGGATTAGTATGTAGAATATATAAAGAAGAAGTTGTTCCTAGTCTTTTTGACACCAACAACTCGTTTCATGGAAAACAGTTTTTTCATGGACACAAAATGGGGAAGAGAATGGTTTGGGGATGATTCAATCACATCACATATATTGTGCATTTTATTTCTATTAGTATTACATTGTAATACATAATGAAATAATTATACAATTCACCATGATGCAGAGTTTGTGGGAGACTTGGGCTTGTCTTTTTGTAACTAGATGGTCCTGTCTGGGTTGATGGGACACAGTGACACCCAAAAGTTTACTGTTCATTTCCACTCTAGTCATATTCTGGTTCATGTTCTCGTTGCTACACTATATTCATGTTCTGGTTGCTACACTGCCGAAAACACAGCTTCACAAAGATAGGATGGAAATGCCAGCAGGCTTTTCAGGAGTTTTGTGGCAGTCTGAAGATATTGCACCTTGGTTTTAATCCAGAATATACAGAGATTTGAAGTTACTTCAAACATACTTTTTAGGCCGTAATTATTTGTGACTTCAAGAAGTTGATCATCTTCTAGCATGAACAAGGTTGCTTCGTCTGGATTACTCACAAATGAATTGTGACTGTCTTCCTTCTTAGTTGGGTGGTCCTTTCTGGTGGGGAAATGTCCAATTTTTTTTGAAAGCTGAGATTAGTGATCATGCACCAGCTGGGAGAAAGAAGGTTATGGATCAGTCTCTTTCCAAATTTCTGCTTATTACCTTGTTTTTAACACTACTAGACTTATCAACTTGAATTGCACAGAATAGAAGCCTTTTAATCCTCTGTAACAATTGTGGCTCATTTTTTTCTGGTTTTTCATTAGTTCCTTTACTTATGGTTCAAGCCAAAAGAGGAACATGCCACCATTTTAACTGTAGCCTTTCCTAAAATTTCATGACAGATATGCTAAACAGGTAGTAGTTAAGGGCTTCTTAGCCTTATCAGTGTAGTTAGCCACTGAGAATGATGATGCTCTTGGTTCAGACACATATGGTGAAGTAGTGGTCTTCAATAGTAATTTCTGTTCATTGTTTTCATGTTCTCTTCTTTTGAAAAACCTCCAAGAGCTTGTCTTTTAATACAGAATGATTGGTCTTTAGATGGTGAAGCAGTTTTGAAGGTTTCATAGCTTTATTGGATAGCCAGTCAGCACATATTATACAAAGCAGGCTTGGAGAATGTGAATCATCTTTTGCAATGAACTCATAATTTAAATAGGAGTCTTGGTACTTTCATTTCCATGCAGCATTCATTTTGCTGGCATGTGTAGAGTCTTCTGCTAGCTCATGATTGGGTCTTTCCCTATTTTCAGAAAAGCTCTCCAGTGGCTCACTTTTGGCTAGACTTAGATGTAGGCTTCCCAAAACTGTGATCGAAACACGTGTGCAGTATGGGAAAGAGGCACGAGTGGAAATGGTAAATAAAATAATGAATGGGCCATGCACAGATGAAAGTAAATGCTGAATCCTCCCTTAAAGCCTGCCATCTGATGCAGCTGTGCAACTGAAGTACATTAACTCAGGTGCCACTATAAGCCAACCATCAAGTGCAGCGTAATTGTCAATAACTATTCCCTGATAAGATTTGGATGAGTCTCAAAACAGTTGATTTTCTATGGTATCTGTGCAGGCAAACTTCTCTGCTTATGTTAGTCTGTGTCTGCAGCCACTCTGCAGTGCTAGCATCACCTCAGATAATCAGATAATAGATTCTCCTGAGGAGCACGTGACCTGGGTCCTCACATGTGCAGTTCATAGCAGAGTTGACACTATGAGTTCGCTTCTCCTATGAGACTCTAACGCTGAGCAGACCTGATCAGAGGTGGAGCTCAGGCAGTCATGAGAGTGATGAGGAGGAGCTGTAAATATACGTGGTGCTTTGCTCGCTTGCCTGCCCACCACTAAATTACTGCTCTATGGCCTGGTTCCTATCAGTCCATAGACCTGGAGGTTGCAAAATCCCATTACAAAGATCTCAACAAATACGACCCCCCAAAAATCAATCAATGGACAAATTAATTGAACAGACACTTCTCCAAGGAAATACAAATGACCACCAAGTATATAAAAATATTCAACATTCTTGACCATTAAGGAAATACAAATAAAACTACACGAGATTCCGTCTCACCCTAGTCAGAAAGGGCATCATCCAGAGTGTGAAAAACAAGCATTTAGGAAAAATGAACGCTGAATATTGCTGATGGGAAGCCCTTAAGTTTATTTTGGCACAATTCACAGCAACATGGAACCAGCTTAGGTGCCTATAAGCATATGACTAGATAGAGCAGTTGGGTCACATATATATAATGGATTATTATTCAGCCATAAAGAAAAATGAAATTAGGTCAGATGCAATAAAATAGATAAAACTGGTGGTGCTACATTAAATAAAATAAGGCAGACTCTGAAAGACAAGCATCCTGTGTTTTCCCCAATACATGGAGACTAGAAAAGGTGATAGGAAAGTAGAAAGGAGATTGTTATTACATAAGAGGAAGGGCATAAGTACAAGGGGCAGGGGCAGAAATGGGGTACGAAAAAATGGTCACTAATTATATCACGGAGAGATCGTTATGTTGGCATGAGCTCACTGGGCTGAAATGTATCCACTACGCTCCATTAAGTGAAATGACAGGTCGCAAAACAATATATCCAGTTCTTTATGTTAAAAAATGCATTAATGTATTGAAAGACCAAGAAATCACCTAGAATGTATTAACTCCATTCATCTGTCTCTAGGAATGAAGTGTTAAGTACATTTTTCTTTCTAAAAGTATTTTTAACTTGTGGTATTCTAAAATGTTGGATTATAAATCATAGGAAGTTAAGAATTGGTAAAAGTATGTGAACTTTAATAAAGATATAAAATAAAGGATTGTAGTTATAATACATTCATTATAATACATTAAAATACATTATAATACATTAATAAGTTCCCTATTAATATATATTCAAAATTTTGTGATAAAATTAGACATTCCCATATTTTACCCTTAGTGAAGTAGGAAAAATTAGAAACTTATTAATCATAAATATAATTAAGGATATCTGTGGTAATTACTAATGAATATAACGATTCATTGTAAATTATAGATGAGTTATCATAAAAATCAGAAAAAACTCAAAACTGTCTGTATTTGTGCTGTTAGCCAATAGTGCTCTGAAGATTTCATTTTCTTTTCCTTCCTTCCTTCCTTCCTTCCTTCCTTCCTTCCTTCCTTCCTTCCTTCCTTCCTTCCTCTCTCCCTCCCTCTGTCCTTCCTTCCTTTCTTCTTCCTTCTTTCCTTCTTTTCTTTTCCTTTTCTGCTGAGAATTAGGGTAGCCTAAAGAAAGCAAATCAAAGTTTCACATGGAGGAAAAGTGGCTACAAAAATCTAGGAAATTCGGAAAGAATGTCTATTATCAAGAAATCAACAACAAATACTGGGGAGGGGCTGGGGGGAAATACCCTCCACTATTGTTGGGAGGGTAGAGTGGTACAACTACTGTGGAAATCAATGTGGAGATTCCTCAAAAATCTAGGATTGGAGGTCTCATTTGACCCAGCTATATCCATTCTGGGTATCTTCCCAGAAGAATTAAAAACACTGTAGCACAATGATATATGGGCACCTATGTTTATAGAGGCACAATTTGTAATAGCTAGATCTTGGAAACAACCCATATGCCCATTCACCAAGGAATGGATAAAAAGATGTGGTCTTTTTATAAAATGGAGTACTACTCAGCCATAAAGAAGGATAAACTGAAAACTTTATGGATAATTAATTTAAAGATAATAATATGCAATATCGTTATCCTCCCATTATCTTGTTTGAAATTTTGTTTTATTTTTTCTCTGTAAAATAAAAATTTAAAAAATCTAGGGAATTTAGAAAGAAAACGTTGTGGAAAAAGGAAAGGGAAAGTTTGTTAGATATAAATATAAATCAAAAAGCCAAAAGTATTTTAAAAATATTATAACATGAAAAAATTATGCAAATAGATAGATGAATAGAAATAGAACAAACCAAAGTTAGCATTTGAGGATAGTAAATGTCTTATAAAATAAACAGCATTATAGATTGATAATTGTGCAAATACTAAAAAACTTGTTTATAGTTGCATCAATACCATAAACAAAAAAGTTAACATTACTTTGAAACTTATGTAAATTTATATATAAAAAGAATTACATGTTTCTAGACAAAACAATATTTTTAACTTTTGAAGGAGGACTTCTTTAGTATGAAACAAATCCAAAAACAACTAAAAGAAGAAATATGAGTTAGATTTTCTTAAAAACTTAAATAGTATATGACAGCAGTTTTTCCTAAACACAAAGATATACTCAAATAAATGTTAAGTGCAGTATTTTGATTACATCAAAAGGTAGGCTCCTAAATGTCCACCAGACCATGGACATATGACTAAAAAGAGTATGTTCTTACAAAAATATTTAAAGTATTCCAATTAATGATGAGGTACGCAGTACTGTATGTGTTGACTTGCAGAACTGTTCATTAGATCTTCAGAGGAAAGAAGTTATAAAATATGATGCAGTATGTTTTCATATTTGTAATACTATGTTTTTGAGTTTGTATTTATCCTTCATGTGTAGAAAAAGATGAAAAATTAATACTGAGTCCTAGAAGACTTGCGCTGAAATTTAGAATGGAAATGTTCAACTTCTGTGGTATATTGTCAATTATTTTTATGTTTATAGTGAACAATGATTGCTTTAATTGGAAAGAATAGGGTTACTTCCAATTTTAGTACATAAACCAGTGGGATGATTTAGATTGTTCTCTACCTGTGTGATTATGTGAAATTCCAACCCAAGCCAGCTCCTATGAAAGTGTTCTTTCTGAGTGACACATTCTAAAGTGCAAGTGAGCACATTGAGTGTTAAGGTCATCTCACAGTTATGAATGGAGCATGATCTCTGACTATGTCAAAACCCACAAAGGAAAATAACCAATTATTTGTATAACATACGCAAATTTGTTTCTGAATAGTATGCACTGAACTCTTGCTATTTGGTGTAAACATTGTCTGTGAGACTGTAGGCCTGTGGTGGCAAACTTACGGCACATGTGCTACAGCGGGCTGTTTGTATCGAGAACTCTAAAAAGTTTGCCATCACTCTAGTCTAAACAGTTGCTCCTTGGACCAGAAGAACCTAAGAACTTGTTTAAAATGCAAATTTTCAGGCTTGGCCCAAAACTTACTGATTCTAAATTTGGTGGACCCCATGCCCAGAATCTCCATTTTGTAGCAGTCTCTCTAGGAGACTGTGATGGATTCTAAAGTTGGCAAACACTGTTTCACTGAGCCTAAGGAAAGTTGTTTTATACATCAAGTTCTAAATTGATTTTTCCCTGTGGGGTTCATCAGAGTATTTAATGAAAAAGATTAGACAATTCATTGATAGTAGGCCATCTCATGAGAATACTTGAATTCTTACTTAAATATTGTATAGTTTTGTTTTTCTTTCTTTCTTTTTTTTTTTTTTTTTGGTGGGGAAGGGTGGGTAGGTTGTGGATAGCTGAGCAGATTTCTACATGTGGAAAGACTATGATTGGTGATGTATGTCTATAGGATAGCTGCACTACTAGTAGTACATACTGGGTGTGGGTCACAGGGCGCTGAGAGGATGGAGATGATGAGACACACTAAATGGCCACTGAATGGACTGAGCAAGATGTAGTAAAATCCTCATTTGAGGTTCAGGAAAATAGAGTTGAGAGTCAGAGAATAGAAGAAGAAAGGCTAAGAAGATAGAAATTGTAAGCTTAGGTGACAAATATTATTTGTAGTACAAAGAAGAATGGTATCTGATTTGCAAATTGGGATATTGTGTTTGTGCAGATATCAATCATCAAAGAAATGATTGGTTTGTTTGCATGTCTGAATTGGGGCTTTCAGTTCATTAAAAATGGTTGAAATTCTCAATGATTAGCATTAAAACAAAAGAGAGCACAAATACAGTTGAATATTTTACCAGACTCATCAAATATGATTTTGATGGGCTAAAAACTCCTAATGAGGACACAGTGATCAGCTAAACAAACAGACCATTTGGCTTAAACAGAAATGTCAACAGAAGTATAACTGCTAAGTTGCTGATTAGAGATGGTACTAGCTGGTGGGTGGACCTGAGCCAAAACACTGAATGGTGGGAAGCCAGTGTAAGACAGCCTCTGGGAAATCTGAATGATTATCACTTTTCATCTTATATTATAACTTACCTGTATTACAGTTTATATTACAGAATTAAATCCCCCCTTCTCAGACTTTCCATAGTACTTTCCTTGGATTTCTGTTGATGTTTATTTCAATTTGAAAGATCTTTGTGGTATTTTGCACAATTAATGAATATAAAGGGATAGGATGAATGTCTTGGGAAGTAGATTAGTGTAAAGCAAAGTTTAAACTTAGATATACCTTGGCAGATTTGATACAAGGATGCAGAAAATCTTAAATTCAATGCACATCTCATCTTCTTCCTATTATAACTTGGTCTAATCTGAATGCGTGTCCTTAATCTGTTAAATAGTGATAATAATGGAGTTATGAAATAAACATTATAAGATAAAATAGAAAAACAAATAAAAGTATGCATATGCAGTGTTTAATAAAGAATATGGAAAAGTGATTTCTCACAGAAGATACATTACTTGTATTGCTATTGTCTTCTTATTGAATAGACTTTTAGAGTTAACGAGAATTTTGCAAATCTTAGACTAAGAAGTTTCTGTATCCCTACAGTACATTTTACCAACACTTTCACCAACACTATCAAGTACAACCCAAGCGAGTGTCACTACGCTTGCATTTAATTGATGAGTGACTGAGCGAGGAACTGATAAAGTCTACACTCAGTTATAGGCTCTTAGTGGAGAAGGATGCAGAGACCTGGTTATTCCAGAATATAAAACTTGGTGTTATTTCTGTGGAAAGGAAGCTACAGCTGATCATTCAGGTTAAACAGACTACAGTTGATCATTCAGATTAAACAACTGGATCTAAAACCCCTGGAAGAATATTATGAAAGAAGAATTTTAGTAGATGGCTTTCTTTCTCATCTTTGTATCCTTGTATGGTGGAAGAGATAGGGAAGTGCTCCAGAGTCTCCTGTATAAGTGCCCTGATTCCATTCATCACAACTGCCCCATCATGACCAAGTCACCTGCCAAGAGTCCCATCTCCTAATATTATCCCATTGAAGGTTAGGATTTCATGGTAGGATTTTTGAGGGCCCACAACATTTAGTCTATGGGAATATGTGTATCAGTTACTTCATTTTCCATTACTTCAGCAGAATTCCTGAGGCAATATACTTTATAAAGAAAGTAGGGTTATTTAGTTCACTGTTTTGGAGCCTGAAAAGTCAGGGTTGGAGTGCCACATGTATTTGGCCCATGATGAGGATTTCATGGTGTGTGTTATAACACAGTGACAGCATCACAGGAGAGAGTGATCATATGGTAAAGCAGAAACCCCTAGTGCCCAGAGAGGGTTGGAGAACAACTAATTCCATAAGACCATTATTTTCCCAAGGATCTAGTCACCTACTACTAGCCTTCAACTCTTACAGCTTCTACTACCTTTAATACTGCCACACTAAAAAAAAAAAAAAAAAAAAAAAAAATACTGCCACACTACAGACCAAACTTCCACCACATGAAACTAAGGGACAGTCCTTCTCCTTAGGATAGTAATGTCTTCAAACCAGGAACAAGATGCGGGCAATTCTATAGCACTTTGGTCCACTGTTATGACAATCATTTCAAATAACTTAATACTGAATATGTTTGTTTATGAATATTATTCACCTTACTGTATTGTAAACTCCTTAAGAGAGTGGCAGGGAAGTGACATTTAAGAATATAAGGAAATCCTTGAAGGAGATGTTCAATTGCTGAGGCCTCTTAGAGGCTACACAGAGAATTTAATATGATTAAGAAGGAGTGCATGATTTCACAGGACTGAATCTCACTAAGCATTTTGTAATGAACTAGATATGACTTCCTGTCACAAGGTGTGGTGATCTTCAAGAAGTGATTTGGCATCAACTCTGGCTAGCAGATATGTATGTTATAATAACCCTGACTTCATCTGATCATATACAGAAAATGAAAATGCACAGAGTGAAGCTGAAACACTTAGAGAAAGTGTAGCCATACCGTAGGCACACAAACAGAACAGCATCAGACAGAGTGTTTATCAGAGGCAGCAAGAGATGATCTTCCCTTCTTGCCAATCCATATATCTATACAGTAAATCTTATTGCAGTTACCTAAAAGTACAGCTTACTTCTTGGATCTAAAGAAAACCTAACTGATAAAGTATCACTTCGTAAAAGTGACTTTTTAAAAAATGTTGAATCTAAATGTATTTCCTTATTTTTCCCATTGTAAACACTTGTTGTGAGTCCTGATGTTACACAGAACATGCATTCACCATCTGGCCAATGACAGGCATTCTAGAATGAAAGGACTTTACAACAGGATGGAGATGATGTCTTCCAGGAAACAAATTAGAATCTGTGAGAGCTTCATTTAATGTACTCTTTGCCTCTACTCCAGTAAGGAATAGGGGAGTGTAAGTGAAAGACCTAAATCTACTTATTAGTGAAGTTTTGTTAAATTGAATATCTATATCTGCACTTATTACATAATAGTATTATGATTGTATTGGTTCATAAATATAAGATTAGCTTTTGTTCTGATAGGTATTTTTCTACTAGAGTGTATATTAAATGTAACTAGCATGGTAAGTGCATGGTTTCCTGGATTCTGTTGATTATGACAAATGGAAAATAGATATTTAAAATTAAATACAGTGTTAGAAAACAAATTGGTTTTGTGTGAAGACAGTGAACATAATTAAGTGAATACTAATGATTCTTATTTTTAAAAGAAAACTTGCTACCAGGTAAGCACAATATGCCATAGGCAACCTGAACAAAGATAAACAATTTTAAATTTTGCTTTATAAATTCAGTGGGTATATGGTAACAGATTTGATATGGTTTAGGAGAAGCTTTGAAAGCTAACTTAAATATAAAATAAAAAGAACTATTTCCTATAAAAGTGCAAGTATGCAAGAAAGAAAATCAGTGCAAGGTCAATATCATGACCTTGGAGTGCCTCCTGAATTTTTAAAAATGTATAGAGGAACAGTTCTGTATTAAAACAGTCAGCAAAAAATAATAGGCTTACCTGTATACCTAGCCTCCAAGAAAGTATGTAGACATGTATAACAGCACACAAACTATGAATTTAAAAAAGGGAAAAGATTACTTTCAGGAGTCAGAGGAAAAATGCTGAATTTTCACAAATGTCATTAGATGAATATTTCCTTGAAATAGGCCAAATGGTTGAAGAAGTCCAGGTAAGAGCAGAGTTGTGGTGAGTAATGCTAGAGCATTTGTCCATCAAGAAATGATAAAAACAGATTAAGGCAAGAGCGACTAAAACAGTGTTTTCCCAAAGGAGACTTCAGGTCAAATGTAGAGGGGCAAATGTGTGATTTCATCATGGGCTGTGTTATTTTATTATAGAATGGAATTGAACAATATATTGTGATTTTCATGGGCTTTATTGCATTGCAAAGCTTAGCTATTAAATGTTGATCAGACCTTTGACCTGTTTTCTCTGTATCTCTTGTCTTTCCTTTCTTTGATCCATGAGGAATACTAATGGCACATTTGCCTCCCTTAAGCTCCTCTTGGATTGTTTTGCTCTTACAGATACTTTCTGGGGCATCTCCTTCAATTCCTTCTAACGTACAAATTCTCCCACATACCATTCAGTGTGCCCAGGCTGTATGGCCCAAATCTACTTTTCAGTTATTGCCTTTTATTCTCACGTGTTTACTTATATTTTATTTTACAGGCTGTATAAGTCAGAGTTCTTTAGAGCAACAGAACCAATAGGTTTATGTGTGTTTGCATGTGTGCACATGAGTGTGTGTTCACACATGTGAGGGTGTGCATCTTTGGGAAACTTCTTTTTTCACCTCTAAGACCTTCAGTTGATTATGTAATTGTATAAGGCATATTCGTACTGTTGAGGGTAATCTCCTTTACTCAAACTCTGTAGTTTTTAAATGTTAATCAAATGTAAAAAATACTTTCATGGCAATATCAAGTCTTGCAGTTAATCAAGTAACTGAACCCATAGTCTAACCAAGTTGATATATAAAACTTAATCATCCAGCATATCTTGCTTTTTTTCTCTTTTCAGCTTAATTTTTTATTCTCTATCGTATAAGCCCATAGTCAACATTCCTAAACTTGAATCCCTTTCAAGCCCAGATAATTTTCTTTCTTATTTGCCGAGCCATTACTGCTCAGTTTAGCCAGAAATGATAGCAAGGACCTGTGAAATTCTGTAGGAGGATGCACCACATTTATAGCATGCATTTCATGCTGCCTGGCATTGAATGTATTTGTGTATGGCTTTTATACTCTGTGGGAGCATTGAGAGTCTCAAGGACCAGGGCAGGAACACATACGTCTCTGAAATCAGTTAATACATAATACATATATTGTTCTACACAAAGGTGCTTAGAATTTTGTGAAGTGCATAGTGCTATTGTTATCCCTTCTTAACCTCAAAGAATTATAGATCTGTTCTCCCAGGCAATGGGAATATGGTGTAGAAGAGTATTTCACAAAGGTGATAGGCATTCTGCCATAGAGAATAGAGTTTATTTCATTATCTGCATACTCATTTTACTGTCATTTTAAAAAATATAATTAACATCAAGCCAGTGAATTCCCAATATTGAAATTTAAGATAGCATTAAAATAGAGACCTATGTTGAGTTTTTACTGATTATTAAGTAACTGAGGGTCAGTATATAATTATGACAATATTTTGAAATAGCAAGTAAAGAAATTTAGGTTTCAGAAACATTAATGTCATGCAACCCTAAATGGAAATGAGGATGCCTGAAATCATATTCTCCCTCCCTCACTGTCTGTAATCTGGAGACATTTTCTCCCCCTCATCCTCCATGTGCTTCTTTTGCACAGGTACCCTCTCATCTTCCAACTTGAAAAGTGTAATTTGTTACTTATGTCTTTAAATGCATTCAAGCCACAACACAGATGGTGCATATGTGAAAGTAATCTCTGGTCTGTAGACTAATCCTAAATAGGCTTTGTACGTATTGAATGAAATAGGACCCCAAAATCTGCCAGTAGCAGGCACAGATAATCTTTTAGCTTGGAACGGAGACAAGTAGATTTATGATCTAATCTTACTTATTCTGACATTCCTGTTAAATGAATGTCCCTGATCTCCTTGCCATTCTACTCACATTACTAATGTGCTCATAGTACCTCAAGGTAACCATGATCATTTGAAATTATAAATGTCCTGTTATCAATTAATTTGCAGTTCACCAATAACCATCTGATTACCTCTTTCAAAGCTGCACTGCCATGGCAATTACATTGAGAGCAATTATCATGTAATTGCACATAATTATTTGTACCTTATTAAGTGCTCAGATGATTAAAATATTTCTGGTCAAATAAAAATTATCCATGAGCCTAATTTTGTTTTGAAAAATAAGTAATGTTGCATCTTGGCCTTGTCTTCTTTGGATAAATAAAGTAGAGCTGTCTTGCTCACATTCCAGTAATATCTCAAAAAGGATGAATTGGTAAGGAAAGGAGAAACTTAGATTTTAGTAATATAATTCTTTGCACTTTCATTGAAGTTGAGATAATAAACTTCAACTTTCAGCATGGATGAGTGCTTTCCTTGTTGTAGCTATAACAAAAAATATTACCCTATTAAGAGTCTACACTATGAATGTCATTGAGGACAATGTGTTTTTCATGTCCAGTATGACCATTAGCAATTTTACATTGAACTATTATTTTTCTCATTGTAATCTTTCATCAAAATCTTTGCTATTCACCTCTCATATTCAGTATATATTTTATTTTTAAGGGCTATATATAATCTTAAAAGCATGTCTCAAATCTGCTTCTTCAGATATCCATTATAGTACAACTATGTGTTCTAGCACTATTTTCATAAATATTATGTAAACTGTGTAACACACTTATTCTTTTAGCCACATAAAAAAACAGCAGAAACAAGTAATAGTAAATTTAGTAATATATTTATATAAAGTACTTCAAAGGCAAAAATTGTAAATATTATTAATAAGCTATTTTATACTCTTCTATAATGTCTGAGAAATCTGGTGTACATTTATCTATTTAGATTGTCCCAATTTCAAGTGCTTAATAGCCAAGTGCTTGACAGCTTGTGGATACTGAATTAGATGGTGCAAGTATGTTGATTATATGTAAATGGAAGAAATATGAGATGCCTACCTAACAGTTTGCTTTTTGATTTTATAGGTTTTTTATGAGTCTGTATTTTTTGACCTGATAAAAAAGTACACCCAGGCTCAAAAATTCTCAAGCTTATTTTTTTTTTAAATTAAATTGTTTACTGTAAAATTAGGGATTGGACTTTTATGAACTATGTTAGTAGGTCATATATGATGTTAGTTATATTAACATTTATTATATAATTTAATATTCATGATATCCTAAAAAGATATGTTGTGTATTCACCTTACTGATTAGAAAAATGTGGCTTAGAAAGTTTAACCTTAGCAAAGTCATGTAGCAATTAGATCCTAAAGCAAATAGTTTGAATCTTGGTGTTCTTTGACAACAAATTTTGTGCCATGATTTTCAAAACGGAAACATATTTTGAATCTACTTTCTCACTGATGGTTCTAGTGAGAGATTTAACTTGCTTTATCCATTAAATTAAGTTTTCAAATTCATATCTTTGAATTGGACTCCTCTGGTAGTCAGTCTGAGGAATTTTAAACACAGCAAACACTATCTTCCAGGGGCATTTTAACTGAAAGTTTGCTGTCTCTCACACACACTTGTAGAAAAGTTACCTCTGGGGATAATTTAGTGACTGACAGCAGTGCCTTAGCAACCATCTGATTGTAGTTACAGAGGAAATTTACCTTGGATGGAAGAATCACATGCCATTGTGCCTGACAAAGTGATTGACAGAGTTTGTATGACAATCAAGGTCAAATTCAGAGTGAATTAAGAGTATTGCTATGAGCGCTGACAGATAAGTCATGTGTCAAATATTGCCTAGCCATCTGGTTACTATCATGATTAGGCTGGACTCATCGTGTTTAACTTATTATTGAGGGCAACTCTTTGAGCAACTTGTTATTTTTAGTTTATCAGTGAAATGTGCTTTATACACAAACATAAAATGATTCTACCTAAATTGAATTTGGAAAACTATCACCTATATGACTGTAGCATGACTTTTAGAAGAGCTTTAATTGGGTTATTATCTTAGCTCTGTTCTAAAATATTTTCTCCTCACTTTAAAGTGATTTATGGTTATTGAATAAATATATTAGGTGCAGAAAATGTCACTTGTTAATTGATGCAGACTTCCTTAAATAGTAATAAAAAACAGATGACTACTTCCAGGGGTTTTATGAACCCCTAGATGTTTTTTTTTTTCGGCGGTACTGGGGATTGAACTCAGGACCCTGCGCTTGCTAGGCAGGCGCTTATTCCACTGAGCTATATCCCCAGCCCCGAACCCCTAGATGTTTAAGGATTATTGCCCCATCTCTGTACCTGATGTGTGGGCAGTGAAAGGCAACGTTACTGATAAACAACATATGACCAGACAAGTTGAAACTCTCAAAATGTATATTCAACAGAATTTGTCAAACATCAGAATTTACTTCAGGTAAACTCTATCAGCAAATGTTATTTTTTGGGTAAAACTAAAAGCAGAGGGAAGTGAAGTCAGTTGTCCTCTGTCACTGTATAGAGAGGCTCCAAGTCAGTAGACTACTAATCTAGAGCCATTTCCTCCGGTAACTTTGCCGCATTTGTAAATCATTAGTTTTAAGTATGATGGTGTTTGACTTAACAATTAGTGTTTTAAAAGCCAACATTTATTTTCATCACTGGTGAATCAGTAACCTTCATTCTCTTTTCAACTACCAGGTTGGCCTTCTAACTGGACTGTTAAAAACATTTTTTCGTATTGATCATAAGTTGGGAGAATAAGGGAGGGCTGGTCAAACATAAGTTCCCAGAAACTAGGACCAGTTTAACTTATGACGTATTTGCTTGTTCAAAATAGAATATTACATAAGGTGGTGGTCTCTGTATCATTGTTGGTTCTTCTGCAAGTATTTAGAGCCTATAGTCATTTACCATAACCATGGAGACTCCATTCTAAAAGTAAAAAGACTCTTGGAAAAACAATATTATACAAGTAATATATTCTAACAGAATATAGTTTTATTATTAATTGCTTGATGTTCCACCATTTTAACACTTTAGTTCTAATGGGTTATGGACAAAAATACTAATGTTGGATTTCTCAGCAGTATAAATAGGCAGTACCTGTTTCAGGACATAGCCAGTGTTAGCCATTGATTAGTAAGGGAAAGAACAGAGGTCAGCCATGTTTTCCTCATTCTGTGCTCATGCCTGCCTCCCCTCACTCTCATGCGCATATTCTCTCTTTTTCCATGTCACTTCCTCTTCTCATATTTCTCTCTCACCTCCTCTCCTTTCTTTCCCTCCTCCTCCTCTTTAAAGCAAAAACTCTACATAAATTCACAGTAATACTAATTGAGAAGATATAAAATTGTTAAGTGTCTTTAACAGTGTTCAGAAATATAACATGTGTTATATTTTGTTTAATTTCCAAGGTAATCTTCTAATTAAGCAATAACTATGTAATACCTACCATTGTATCCATTGTAAACTATCTAAAAATATTTAAATGTCGGAATGACCAATCAAAAAGATAATTAACCTGGATCTTATTGTATATGTTATGAGTTTTCTAAGTGTTTGAAATTATGGGTCAATCACCCAAAAGGTTATTGAGTATGTAATTCTTCATAACATTAATAGAACAAAAGATGCCTCCCTGCAATCCAATTATTGGCAATGTGGGAGATATTTTTCAAGCAAAACTTTCCCATAAGTTTGTTTTCATCTCCACTGAGAACTGGCATTTTTGAGATAAAGCTACCAACCCACCATGTGCATTTTCTTTTCCTCCTGAATGATTTTGTTCAACTTAAAATGACTGTTCTTAACAGCAGGTGCTCTCTTCTTTGTTTTGAATTCTATTGAACAGGTTTTGGTGTTCACAGATACTGAAAAATCAATTTTAAAGGAATCTTGGGTTAGGAAGAGCTGTTTACATATGGTAAAAAGATAACATTTTAGCTTCAATTAATATTTTTTTGATAGAAGACAAATTCAATAACTAGCATTATGTATTCAGGCTTTTAGGGGATCCTTGGATCTATTTTCAAAATATGTTACAAACAAGATGGCTCTGACTTGTTCTATCATTATAAGCAAGTAAATCATTAATGCCTATTAAGAAGACATATGTGTGAAAGCCATGATTTTACATTTTTTAAAAGATCAATTATATCTTAACAGATGTCCTACACTGAGACATCCAGTGGACTCAATTGACAGAGCCAAGGAAACTTTATCACCGGGGGACTGTACTTCATAGGACATTAAAATCTACATGTATTTTTCTTGGCTCCCCAAGGTGAATTTGAAAGATTTTTGCATTGTTTTTCTGACTTCAAGTTTCTTCTGTATTCTTGGTTCTTTTGTTTTGATATAAAAATAATCTCCCATTATTGACAAGAATGAATGGGAATTTGGCTTTATAGTCTGTTTGGGGGTGATTTCTGTAAGTAGATTAATAGAGATCTGTTTTCTCTTAGGTTAAAGACAATAGAGAATGTGGTTATTATTTGTTATCTGTTTGTTTACTTGTCCATTTTGACCTCAAATAATTTCAGAAGTTATCCCTCCTGGGAAGATCTACTCTTTGATATCTGGACTGTGCATAATTAGAAATAGTGTCTGTCTAGCAAAAGCCTTGCCTGGAGTGTCACGTTTGCAAACGAGGCCCACTTAACCCATTCACATAAGCAAGATTCAACAAACTTTTATACCGAATGCAGCAGAGTCATTTTATATGACTCTCCCACTGGAAGAAACTCATATGTTTGGAAAATAAATATATAAGGAAACCAGTAACTGCCTTCTTTAGAGAACATGCTCCTGAAATATATTTTGTCCACGTGGATTAAAATCTTTCATGAAAAGTTACTTCCCTTCTAGGAAGAGATAGGTAAGGACATTCTGGCACAGTAGAAGTGACAGGAAGCTATGGTGTTTCACACCTTAGACACCTGTTGTCAGGCTAAACTTGAACTCAGGCAAATTGGGAATTATGGAAAGAGAATAACTTAGCCACAGTTGACTTCTTCATTGTTTTTAGGTTATGTGTGGCGGTACGAAATGCCTGGTTGTTCTGGTTTGAATGTTTGTGTCCTCTCCAAAATTCAAGGTGAAACTAAATGTAGTAATTTTAAGAGGTGGGTCCACTAGGAGGTGATAGGCATGAAGACTCTGCTCCCCGTAAATGGATTAGTGCCATGTGACAATGCTTGAGGGAGCCAGCTCTCAGCTTCTGCCCCATCTTCCACATGTTGACACAACGTACACTCCATCTGGAGGATGCAGTAACAAAGCACCATATCAGAAGCAGAAAACAGTCCTTATTGGATCCAAAACCTGCAGCTTTTGACTAGATCTTAGACATCTGAGCTTCCAGAATTGTGGTAAATACATTTGTTTAAATGCTAAAAGTTGAATTTGCAAAATACCAAGGCACATAAAAGCCTACAGAGATGTAAAAGGCTCAACATGCACACTGAAAGCCACTAGCGGAGACTGTATAATCCCTAGTCTGTGTTAATTTGTTACAATAGCACAAGAAGACTAAGACATTGCTCCTGCCCAAAAAGGCGAAGTCCTCAAAATGCTTATGAAGACTGCAGATTGGCACTGTAACTCTTTTTTTTTTTTTTCCTAAAGCAAAAGGGGTGTCTGTAGTTGCAGGATTTTTCAGCCACAAGCTCTGCCTGAACTTAATTGCTAATTGTGTTGTCTGTGGTGTTGTCTTCTGTGTCCACGCTACTTAAAGAAGGTTTTGGTTTGAACAGGGCCTGAGGGTACTTGGAAGCTGACCTTGACTTGGCATACTGTAGGGACCTTGCTGACTTCTCCCTTTTTGCCTTGGATGAATACACTGAGACAAATGATTTATCCTTGCTTTGAATTTGGCTTTTGGACAATCCAGTCACATTTGGGGAAGAAAATGTGGGATGTTGGTCATCAGGATCCGTTTCTGTTGTCCTGTGACCTTTGCAAGGTTACTCCTTCCCTGTGATGTGGAAGGTCCCCAACTCTGCATCCAGTTTGTGGGTCCTGTGGTGACTGAAAGCTTATAGA
Source organism: Dinomys branickii (assembly GCA_004027595.1). NCBI lineage: Eukaryota > Metazoa > Chordata > Mammalia > Rodentia > Dinomyidae > Dinomys > Dinomys branickii. Next base: position 102,551 of record PVLD010005247.1, read on the forward strand.
GTGCCTGTTTCTTCTCCACAGTCTAAATTAGTATGCTAGATCTTTTGAGGGGTCTGAAACACAAGAGATCTATGCCCCTGTGTCTTGGTTACTTTTCTCTCATTGCTGAGACAAAATACCCAACGGCCAAATTGGAGGAAGGAAAGGTTTATTTAGCTTACAGTTCGTGGAGGTCTCAGTCCATACTTGGCTGGTTCAGAGGCAGAGTGACACATGGCAGAGGGCAAACGCTCATGGCAGCAGAGCATAGCAAAAACAACCAGAGCAAAAGGGAGGAATCCTGCAAGCAGCCTCTTTCCTTCCCCTACATTGTAAATAGCTTAACCCCACCCAGGGGGCGTGTAGCTCTCGCACAATCTCCATGCCCTCCTCTTCCACAGGCTCAGGATGTGTACAAAGTAAGCACCCTGGCTTCCTGCTGAGTCACTCAGCCAAACCTCTAGATTCCCCAACCTAACACAATGAATCAACCATAACACCCTACTATCCCATGATGCTGACACACCCTTGATGTCGATACTTAAAACTTAATCCAGATGCTTTGTGTCTGTTGAGCATGCCATGGGAGTAGAGTTGTGACCATTTTGTAAGCAGTTTCAGTCAGTGGATACTTCCATGGCACAATTATGAGTCTGAATCTGAGGCTGCATCTCTGCTCCATATCCTCTCTCTCCTCCCCTCTTAACTAATGACAAAACAGAGGGTCCTTGTAGACAAAATACAGAAGCGGAAAGAGATGTGCCGCATGAAACAGGAAAAGGCGCAGATAAAATGTTCCAGAAAATTGAGCTGAAGCCCAGCCATAGTCATAAAACCTCTTCAGAAAATGAAGAAAATTCATTCTTTCACAACACACTGCTGCCATGGGAACTGTAGTGAGCATGAGTAGTCCAGAATTCCAGGCTGCACCCTCGGAGCTATGGGGTGGTTGCAAAGCAGCTTGTGAGGATTAAATTACTGGATAAATTTATAGGAAGCCCAACCATGTATCCTAGCAACTTTCACTAGTCAGGTTGAATCTCTCTCGACAGCATTGTCTGGGCCTTGTTTTCCAAATTCAACCTTTATACGTATTATAGTAAGTCCCCAGTTTGAGTTATGAACTTTCATGGATACAAATGGACCTCACTTTTTTCTAATGCTTTACATTGTACATTTGTGTCAGAGGAGTATAAGACTTACATTGTTGGACTTAGGAATGCATTCGAGTTATAAATGTTCTCCCAAAATGGAACACATTTGCATCTTTAATTTGCTGATCAAGCACTTTCTGTTCTGGGCAGTGATCTATCCCTAGTGTAGGTAAAACGCCTCTTCCATTAGTGAAGCATAGACTTTTCTGAAGTTATAGCAACTATTCAGAAACCTTCACATTTTAACATCATTCTCTAGCTCTCTCCTCCCCTGGATACCTACTACTCTTTATGGAGCTCATTAATGTTCTGTGTAATCTGGACACATCCTGTGTGTGTAGTAAAGAATGATGGCCTTTTAATTTCAAAGGTTGTCCATTCCGTTTTGATTTGGTAACTTGAATTAAGTGATGTCTGCATAATTATTGAAGAAGTAGCAGAAAAGTCATCTGAATTACTCCATATTAACTCTTTATTGATGTCTTAGTTACTTTACTCTCGCTTAGACAAAACACCCAATGCCCAAAATTAAGGAAGGAAAGGTTTATTTAGCTCACGGTTTGTTGAGGTTCAGTCTGTAATCAGCTGGTTCCAAGGCAGGGTGGCATGGCACAGGAGCAACACTTCAAGGGAGCAGGAAACAGCAAAATTAGCAAGAGCAAAGGATAAAGAAAGCCTATTTTTCTCCCTTATATTGTATGCCTGCTATCTCCTGACACCACCTCCGTGCCCTCCTCTTCCACAAGCTCAGGAGGTTTACAACATGATCCTGGCCCCTTCCTGAATCACTTAGTTAAACTTCTAAACTTCTCACGTTGACACAATGAACAATATCCTAGAATGATAATGGCATGTCCTTTATACCCCAGGATATAGAACTGCTAAGTTACTTAGTGAAGTTAACAGATTTCAAGTTGACACAATGTATCAAGCCATAACAACTGAGTTTCAAATTTGTACCAGGATTATGATTTATGCATTAATGTACTTTATTTCTGATCATCCTTAAAATAATCCTGTGGGGCAAAAGTTGTTTCTTCTTTCACTTTATAAATTAGAACATGGTGGCAAAGAAGTTTTGTCAATGTTTCATCTTAATCTATCTCCTCAATAGTCAAATTTCATGAATTCAGAATTTCTTGCATAGGAATCCTGTTGTTTTGACTCTATTGAAAGAGTGCCAGTCTTTTGAAAGAGTGGAAATTGACTGGTTGCTAGGCACATTTTTTTACTTTGATATTGAGGATTACACCCAGGCCTCTTGCACCTTTATATATTCTCAGGCCTTTATCTGTCTATGTATCAGTTTGAGACAGAGTTTTCTACAGTTATTAAATTGTCCATCTTGGGCTTAAAGTTGCAGTCTGTATGTCTTAGTCTCCCAGACTTTGGGAATACAGATATACATCACCATGCCTAGCTGGCATATACTTTGAAAAATAGATTATTTTCAATAATTTATGAATTCTCTTGAAGACAACATTGTGGCAGACATTTAAGTTTTTAAAAAATTGGGTTCTTGGTGAGTAGTAAATTTACACTGATCCATAAATCTGTAATACTGTCATATAAGGAAGAATATATATTCGTTTTGTAATGGTCCTCTTAGTAGTTATGAAAAGTTCTAGACTTTTCATGTTACCTTGGTTGTTTCCAGTTTTATCATTGGGGTACATATGTTACAGGAAAAAATTAGTACTTTTAGATGACAAATTATAATCTTTGGATAGAATTATATATGGGCTATGAACTGATGTCACTTCTCAAGTTTATATTATGTTACTTGTAAGTCACTATGTTTACTGTAAAATTATTTATATCATTGTAAGTTTTAGTAACTATGGCAATTTTACTCATGTTTGTGAAATCATTCAGGGCTGCACCATATCAGAACCAGAAGTATTTCTTCTGATTAAACTGACCCTCAATTTTTATTTCTAAATACTCTTATTTATAAATAACTTTGGATCCTCAAATTGGAATAAAATCAGTCAGGAAGAAAGAGAGTAAAAAAGAAATAAGTGCTCATATTCCCCCTCTATCCTGCAACCCAAAAATCTTCAGGGACTTGCATACAATACACTTGAAACTTAGTTTGTTTCATTTTGAGTTTTATTTTCAAAGCTACTTCTTTTTCAGGCCACCCATTACTCTTTATGTGAAAACCAACTCTTATCATTTTAGTCATTATTGTCATAGATTCCAAGTTCTTAAATTATGCTAATCACAAAAGATACTAGCTTTATGTTCTCCTCTCATTCAGGGGCTGCTACAGTATCCCAGTGGAGGCCTGTTCTGGTGACATCTAGCACAGATGACAGCTTTTATTCTTAGCAAATGTACAAAGAAATGGTGAAAAAGTTGAATCACTATTTCACCTGGGCCTTGAGGGGGTGGATGTCTCTGTATTACATAGGCAACGGCCAAAAGATGTCACAGTATCTGTAGCTAAGCTATAGGCAGTATGATGAACTCATTCTCTTTAGTTGGTAGTTCTGCACTTGGAATTATTAATCAAGACTTCTGAAGGCCAAAACATGGACAGGCATGGATTAGTGAGATAGATATTAACCTTTTCTTCAGGACACCTCCTAAATGTAGCTTATATATCCCCAAGCGCCGCTTCTTTCTACCCCACTATTTGACTTTGGCATTTCTCACGCGTGCTTCTAAAATATGGTGTGTGTGTAACTTTCCAGAGACCACGGGCTTTTCCACTGTGGAGACTCCCACCTTGCCATCTACCCCTGTCCTTGTTGTGTTTCTCTTTTAAATGTTTTCATGAATGGGTTGCTCTATAATTATTGAGTTTTAATGGTACAGTGGAAAGACCCAACTAGTGCTATTTCTGGTTCTGACCTTGTGAATTATGTTGTTATTTAGTGTTTTTATTCAATATGAATTAATTGAATGCCTTCTGCGTGCTAGACTTTTCCATTTACTAGTGGTTAACAAAAGTTAACACTGTACATCCCTGGAGTTTGCTTGTATGATGACAAATAACGTAGTATTATATAATCAAGACAAACATTGAGAATATTAATGTATTTTAGCTAAGATCTGAATACAGGCCATGAAGGTCAGTAAAAGGGGAATCCTGGCAGAATCGTTTATGCAGAGACTTCAGTTTGGCAATGAACCTGTCATATTGTAAGAGTGTGGTGGTCATTGTGATCAGTGTATTGAGTGAGCATCAAATATCAGAGAAATAAGTAAGATGAGTGACTTGGATTTTATTCTTAAAGCATTGGGACATCATTAGTGGCTTTAAGTCACTTCCTGTTATGATTTGATTTTCTTTTAAAATACTATTTTTACATGTGAAAAACAGATTTAAGGTAGGAAGGAGGGTCTAAGAATTCTGCTTAGTAAGTTACGATACTAGCCCAAGCGAGAGGCAGTCTTTTGGCCTAAGTGGTGGTAGCAGAGATAGGGATGTGTGGGTAGGTATTGGGATATGTTTCAGATGTAAAGAAACTCTTACTAAAGGTATTAAAAGTTAAATTAGGAGAGTCAGGAATGTCTTTTTGGCAAACTTTGGAATTCCCTTAGGTGTGTCTAAATGAAATGCCCATAACAAAATCAGGATTATAGATATATCAGTAGTTCTCAGCTGAGATTTTGCCACTTCTTGACTCCTTTGCCCAGAAAGAAGTATGTAGAGGCATTTTAGTCATCACCAATGTGTGCCTTATGGTGTGATGTTGCCAGCTTGTAGGGTACAGACCTGGGACACTGCTGAATGTCCCGAGTGCACTGGAAAGCCTTCTCAACAAGGAATATTCTGGCTTCAAATGTCTACAGTGCCAAGCTTGAGAAATTCTGAGCCACTTTACAGAGTGGTTTTGAGGACCAGCTGAATTTATGTATTGTAAATTAGGATGAAAATTTTAAAGGAATTATTGATGCCTTGATTTTATAATGTCTGTTGGGGTAAAGAGAATAATTCCCTGCAGTTAGGCAATCAGAGAAAATTCAGTTTTTCCAGTACTGACTAAATGTGCTGTATTTTGAGTGTGATACTTTGGGCAATAGCCCCTTATGCTCCAGTGGAGAAGCAGAGAAGAATTAACACATTTTGCTTTAAGATTTCTTATGACTCCTCTACAGCCATAATTTTGCAGAGAGACTGATTATAAAATTCAAGATAAACGAGTTTTCAAGTAAACTGTTATTTTTAAGAGAAAGTAGTGGGTGGAAGAACATGAGACTTCAGGGGAATTGTGCCACCTATTTTTCCTCAGAAATGCCAGGGGAACTAATTAAAGAAACTGCAGAGCGGACAGAGGCACGAAGTAAGTAGCCAGTTCTCCACGCCTTTCATCCCCAACACTGAACACCTACCGCACCCTGTGCTCTGCTCTGAGCGCCTGTTGATAACTTCCCACAGGGTAAGACATCTGTCCTGCAGCCCAGCAAGGTCTTGTGGAATCCTGAAGCTGACTGAAAAGGCCATGGTTAAGGAACAACAGTTGGAACCCAGACAGAACTGAGCCCGTGAGTAGTGGCCAGCCTCTTACCACTTCAGGGACTGGGAGCAAAGCCCCCTCACTCAACGATCTGTGCGACATAGTATTGTACCCACCTTAGTATTGTACCAAGCCTTTTGTGTATTTTAATGAGAAAGCAAAACACTAGTTTCCTATTTAAGATTTTAAGGGTTTACGGGGTGGGGCGGGGTTGACACAACATTTGGTTTTGTTTTCCTTTTCCTTTGACTCCATGTCTGGTGCGTGCTTGAGTGTGTGTGTGTGTGTGTGTGTGTACAGATGTTGAGAGCCTCACAAGAAAAAAAAAAAAAAAAGAGCCTCACAAGGAAGTTAGGCCGTAGAGGCCAAGGCAGCTAACAGTTCTGCTTTAGTCACTTAATTCCTGAATGTTTCGGAGAAACAGGAAACAGAATAGCAGACGTCATATAAGAAAGAAGATAAAAACAAAGGAAAAAAGCAAACACAAAAAAGGAAAAGAAAAAGCTCATACCCAAATTCACAAAACCTATTTTTTAAACCAAAGCACATTTTGAATGAGTATGGAACCTCAATGGGCTCAGAAAAAAGATACTAATATATTTATCTCATTGTTTACATAAACTTCTACAGTTTCAGACCTCAGCAGCTGTAAGGCCAGTCCCAGGGAATCATCACCTTCTGCTGGGGTGTCCTTCTGAGTTGGCCCTGGAACGGCTCACGGGCAGAGAGGTAGGCCTGGGGCCAGGAACAGGCTGGAAGCCTCCCTGGGCTCACCTGAGCCCTCATCCCCATTCCTGGGACCTCTCCAAGCCCAGCTGGCACCAAAGAGCTTGGGTTGGTGCTGACCAGCCCCTGTGGCCTCTTGGTTGGACCTCTGGTCCTGATCAGTCGGCACAGGGTGGCTGTTGGCTCTGGCCACAGGACCTGAGTCTGGGCTTGGGCCTCAGGGTGGAAGTGAGCTACTTTTGCTGCTCTGCCCGTGACTCTTGGGGGTGGCTTGATGTAAGGGTCTCACTTAAGCCAAAAAGTCAGGACCTTTGCACAGCTCAGTCAACTTAGTGGGTCTCTACCCCAGGCAGCAGAAGGTGCTAACTGGGCCTGGTCCTTACCAACACAGACGGTGCAAACACTCTTAACAGTGTTGCTTTTTGTATCAATATGTTTGTGCAGTGATGAATGTATTTATTTCTCAGACCTGGGGTGAGTGAGCTGGCATGTGGCAGGCCCGGCTGTGTCACTGTCCGCTCCTGCCTGACTGAGCCATGGCAAGGGCTCCTCCAGGATTGCAAAAAAGGAGAAAAGAAAAGATGAACCTTTAAGCAAATAAGAATCTCAGAGACTTGCAGCATAGCCATATATCACAGCCTGTGAAATGAACAATCCGGACCCAGACTGACTCTCCTGAACTCACTGAGTTGGGGGGGATGTTTCCCGCCCATCACCACTGAGGAAAGGGCCACTGGCCCACTGCCCCACACCATCAGTATTCACTGGACCTCGGGCCCCGTGCAGGAGTGCAATCTAGCTGGGCTGGCGGGCAGGCAGATCTTGCTCTCCTGTGGCTGTCCTGAGTAGGGGGAGGCCTGGGCAGCCAGGGGGGCGGGGCTCAGGGAGCTGGCACTGCATCTGTTCTGTTCCCAGGCTTGGGGGACAAAAGCTTAAGGCACCAATCTGAGAAGAGCAGACAGGAGTCTTCAGTCCTGCCATGCCCCCTGTAAGGGACCAAGGTCTTGTTTTTCCCGGAGTCGTGCTGGGGAAGAATGTGAGGGTTCTTACCAACCACACCCCACCCACCCCTTCCCCAATGTTACTGAACCTGTGAATCGGATGCCAGGAGTGAGGGAATGGAGAGGGACCTGACCAGAGCCTCAGTCTGACATTCCAGACCAGGGATGAGTGGGAGCTGTGGGAATTGAGGCTGCCCAGGACCCCCTTCCTAGTGATACAGGAAAATAAATATCCCAACCTGAATGATAACAGACAAGTTTGTTTCTCTAAAACCGAAGAATGAATTTTAGGAACAACGGAGGTTAAGAGCAGAATATATTTATTGAGAGAAAGAAAGCTTCTGTCCCAGAGAGGGACAGAAGGCGGGCCCGAGTGGGCTGCTGTCTCTTCCAGGGACTTTATAGGGAAAAACCATGAGGTGAGGCGGGTGCAAGGTAGGGGAGATGGACAACACTATGGTCCACCAATAAGATTACAGGCATAATTGTCCAGGTAAGACTGAGTGAACTGAGATCAAATGGGGAAGCGAGTCACGTAGCAAGCGGGCATGAATACAGATCAGGGGCTTTTCCTGTGGGGGTCGGGCTAGTGACTCTTCCTGGCTTTTCAGAAGGTGGTTGCTACTTATTTAGAATATCAATCCCTATGTTTTACACCTAGGGAGATAAGTGGGCGCATCCGCTCAGCACCTTTTGTCTTGAGGTCTGGCCCACAGGTCTGCTGGCTCCTTGGAGGTCTGCTGGCTCCTTGGAGGTCTGCTGGCTCCTTCGAGGGCCTGGCCCTGTCTGTCTGCCTATAATATTTCTATCTAACTCAGCTGCCTATAACACTCGGATGCCCCCAGCTTCAGTCACCCTCTTTAATTTTCTACCAGAAACCCCTCCCCTACCTCACCTTGCTATTTATTACTGTAATTTATTGACCTCAAAAATGCTGCATAACAGACCTCACTTGGGACAGGGAGGGTCCCCAGGGCTCCCCCCTCCACTTGGCGGGGCCCCATGGGGCCAGGTGCTGAGGGGATCTTCTCTGTACCCTGCTCATCACTTGCTTCCCCCTGCCCCTCTGGGGCCCCTGGTTGGGCACTGGCCCACTTGCAAATACCTCGAGGGGGAGGGGAAGGGATGGGGTTATATCTGTTTTGTTTCATTAGAACTGGAAGAGGGGTCATGTCCTATTACGCCCTTCCCAGAGAGGGGGGGACCCTGGGATCGCACTCCTGTACTGGCCACTGCCGTTGTCACTCGTCACACTGTGTTCAGCTCCCTTGAGAATTTGGATAAATTCAGCTCGGAGCTGCAGGTACGCAGCCCTCCAGTGTCACAGAAAAGTGATTCGCTAACGACTGATCTCTCCATTCAGAAGCATGCAGTCTTAATTTACAGTGATAAAAAACTGTTATTTTATGATCTTTTCACTAAAAGCTTGATTGAAAACTAAAAAAAAAAAAAAAGACATCTGTCCTCCTGAAAAGAATACCTCACAATGAGAGCAGTAAACAAGCCTTACCTGCAATTAGCTTAAGAATACATCTTGTAATCTGAGCCACTGCTTTGAAGACAACAATATGAGATAAGTTAACCATTGTTAATTTCTTATTATCCTGCTTTTCTGTATCATTGTTTTAATTGCTTTTTTATCCTTCTCTCTTTAAAATAAAAATCTTTTAACATGTAAAAAAAAAGAATACTGCCTACAACAAAAAAGAAGTTTTAAAAACCTTGCTTCGCTGAGCCTTTAACTGGGTAAAAGATAATATTACTGGAAGTTTAGCTAGAAGTGAATATTCAAGGCAGTTATTGGATGTAATCAGGGGCTAGGTGAATGCATACTTTAGCTGCCAGAGGCAGAATCACTTAATCAACAGTCCAGATGAACAAGAATGCAAAATGGAGAACTGGAAACAGAGAGAATTAGCAAAGATGATAATTACACCTAGGTGCTTTCTTCCTCCAGTGATTTACTATTTGAACATTTGTCAAAGTATTGCTAAAAATAACAAGTCTTCAGAACATTCATTTCTTTTCAGAGGAGCTGCTTTCTTAGAGTGAATGATTGATGGTCAGGTCCAGCGGGCAACTAAAAGTCCCAAGAATGAAGTGGTAGGAGGTGACTTTAGAATATAAAGCCCTGAAAATTCTTCTGCTAGCATGTGCTGTGCTGCTGGTGAAAAATACATTTTTTCAGCCTTTAACAGTTAAAAGTTCCAGACTTTTCTCCTTGCTCTCAGCATTTTATAATGGAATATACCGTGTGAACAGTGAGCCACACTTATAATGTGTGGAAATTGACATAATATTTGATTGGGTTAACATAAAAATTCTTAGTTTAATCTTCCTTTCCAAATTTTTCTCTACCTCTTTTTTACTCACCTATATAAAACCTACTAAAGTTTATATCTTTCAGTGGAGACTATTTTTAGTATCTCCAACTAGAAGAAAGAACCTCCTATATCACCTCATAGTCTCTTGTTAGAAAAGACTTTATTCTAGAATTTTTTTTTCTTCATGTTCCATAAAGAGCATGTGTTTCCCTCTGTGGGTTCAGTATCTATTAAAAAATTCTTCATTTTGAAGGATATATATAGATCCAGAGACTTTTCTAGTTGAAGATAAAGTGTGGACTTTTCAGACTCCTTTAAGTTCTTAGTAAAGTAGCAATCAGCTGAATGTGTAGTTGTATATGCTTTATGTGAGGAAATCATGGGGATAAGAAAAGTATTCATTCAAATTTCATTCTTAGAACGAATTCCCTATGTAACCTTGGGACAGTCATTTACCTTGAGTTTCAGTTTAGATTCAGGACTATTAAAAGGAAAAGTTCGATGTTAAGTGGATCTAAAACTTTATGAGACTATTAGAATCCTACCCAGGAGTTAGTGATGGAGTCTAACTGTTTCTACCGTCTCAACATGATGGATTCTCTCATACCCTTCTGCTACTGTTTATATATTACTGGTAACTCATTCCTTCAATTTGCAGATTATAGAGATTGAAGGCTCAAATATATTTAGTAATTTATACAAGATCACATAGCTGGATAATGCTGGAGCTTGTTCTTTGGATAGAGACTAATGACCCCCAAACTGCTCCTTTCCTGTTTTATTAAATCTTTATTTAACAAAATGGCCATATATTTTTGCAGTAATAATCCTAATTTAATATTCAAATACACACATATGGGTATTCCTCTATGTCTAACTTGCCTTTGACATAATTGACTAGAAATTAGAGAGGCTATTTACTATTCAATCAGAGACCATGGACTTACTTTATGAGACCCCAGATCAGCTCCCCCACCCTTTCAGAAGCCATTGTGAACATCTTAGTTGTCACTAGTGAGAGGCCATGAAAACGGTTCCCATAAAAATAAAATGTTATTAGTTCACTGAAAGGAACAGTTACTGTGTATATTGTTTGATCAATTTTGCATGATGTATCTGGTACTCTGAGGAACTACTTTGAAGATAACAATATGCAATATAATCATTATTAATTTCTTAACATCTTATTCTGAAATTCTGTATCCTTTCTATTGTTTTCTTCATTTAAAAAGTTATATACTATTTTGTTTTTCACATGAATTTATAATAATTTAATCTTTGAATTCAAATGCCTTTTATTTTATAAAATAATAATATAATTATGTCACAGTTTAATACTTTCCCCATTTGAACTCAGGGGGCATGACGCATAGTGTTCTTATATTTTACATTTTATAATGCATATAATGGAAGGACATGGACTTCGATTACAAAAGAACTCTGTTTCTTACCTTTTGGAGATAAAATATTTTCTTAATGACCATTTTATTGATGTGTTTTGTGTACACGAAAAGGCTAGATATTACAGTTAGACAATGACAAAGGGGGTGCTATTTATGGTGATGATACCCATGCCTGGAATAATATCCATATTTAGTTTATTCCAAATATCTCTTCTACCATGCTTCTAAGAGAAATGAATGAATTAAAAAACAAAACACAGAAAATAAGTCAATGTAGGGGATCTTATGTGTACCTTGGGCTTTAAATCATGTAGAATGGCAGTGTAATACATGGTCCTGAGGAAGGCTGGTTAGTCTGTTGCTGGGCTAGGTTGGTTAGCTTAGATGCAATCCTGAATAGATCTGTCCCTCTACCCATGTAATGCAATCAGGACCTGAGCTCACAGCCCACTGTGATGATGGAGAGAGGAGAGCAAAGTCAGCATTAGCCAGGTACACCGACCTTTGGGGCCTTGTAATTGTCCAAATAGGAAGATAACACTAAATTAGATTGAAGTTAATAAGTAGGATATTGAGTACACCTCCACAGGCCCCAAAACTGCTTATTCCAGATTTCATCCATATATATATATTTATATATATGCAGATGAAATACATATATAAATATATTATTTTCAATTTATATAATTATATATAAATATATTAATTTATATATAAAATATATTTTATACATTAAATATAATTTATACATATTTGCCAAATTTATATAAATAAACTTGTATATAAATATATGCTATTCATATTTTCCAGATTTATATATCTAAATGCATATTTCCCAATATATATATATATTTTTTCCATATATATTCCAAATTTAATCCATGAATAATCTATCTATATGAATGAAATTCATATATAATCTATATATAGATGAAATATATATATCTGTACATAGATATATATATATGTAGAGGTATAAACACACATATTGT